>JAQFXT010000428.1:0-38478 GCA_034683725.1 Strigamia crassipes
TATATCGATTATTTAAAACATCGATGTATATCGATTATTTAAAACATCGATGTATATCGATTATTTAAAACATCGATACATCGATACATCGATGCATCGACGGTCAAAAACATCGATGTAGCATCGAAATTTCGATACATCGCAGGGCATTACTAAATCACGCGCCAAATTCTCTGACTTATATAACCACCTCATGTGGACATCCTGGGAAAAATACAAAAAACTAACAGCAATAATCAGGGTGCACTTATAAGCATTATAAGCAGTTGCTTAGGGGCACCGGGGGCCCCAAAAATCCCAAAAAATTCCCGCGCTACTAGGAACTGTTGTGCTGTAGTTGAGTTGAGGCACGGACCTATTAGGTCCGTGGTTGAGGACTCTAGTTTACTTTTGTTTCAGATGAAGGTTTTGGCCGGTTCGTATATCATTTAGGTTAGGTAGGTTAATTATGTTATTATTTCACCCAAAGAAAAACACAAAATAAAAATCAACTTCTGAAACCAATTTGAACGTCCACTGTTTGTAAATCGATGTACGCATGCGCCACATCTTGACATTCCGCCACTTCGCGCCTCAGATCGTTTAGTGTGCTTCCAGCATAAAGATCATTTTTTAAAAAAACGAAAAAATATAATTTAATTAAAGATATATTTGTACGTTGAAATAAAAGCGTACGTTTTACCATCGGTGTCATCCGACATCGAATATCTAAATATTTTTGTAACATTTTTCTAATTATGCTGGTACCAGGGCAAATAAACAAACAAGAAAAACCTTTATGAAAGTTAAAAACAATGGGTTGATCGGGTTTCGTCTTCGGTAAGGCAACCAGTATTTTCGGCAAGAAATCCAGGAAGCGGAACTCCACGTACATCTGAATCTCCCGCGACTGTTGCTATGCCGACGAAAAAACATCATGCGCCGCTCTAGTGGGATCAACTAATCTAATGTTTCTTTTGTTTATATTTTATTTTGAAAAATACGCCCGGATCTACAAATCGAATCTTTTGGGTTGGACATGGCAGAATTGTAATAGGCCCCACCACCTGTGCTGTGCTGCCAAAACAATAGTATACAATCACATGGCGCAAATCAAAATTCATAAAGCAGTTAAGACTAATCTTCACATTTCACAATTTTGTCTCACAATTTTCTCCTTTTTCTAGCCCACACATGCGCATGCTTGTGAACCACAGCTTTTTAGCTGTTGCTTCGTCACGAGCAAGTGCGGATGGTCTTTTTTCTGCGCAATTACTAGAGAGAAAAATTATACATAAAAATATACACATCTAAATTTTTTTATTATACCGTACTTGTAATATAAACCAGATTGGTTTTGTACTCGCTCCGACACTGCACAATAAATGGTTGTTTGGGCTCCTTGTGTAACAGTTTTATAAAACAGTGGGAAAACAGTTTCATTAAGAACGCCTAAAATTCCTGAAAAGTTTCGATGAAGATCCGAATTTATCACTCCAGGATGTAAACAATACACGTTGACTCCAGTGCCTAAAAATACAATTTAAGTGATTGCACTAAATTATTATTGCAAAAAACGTTTACCTTGTAATTGACGAGCTAGTTCTTTGGTAAACAGAATATTACACAATTTGCTTTGAGAATATGCTTTCAATGTCCCATAATTGCCTGGCTTATCCAAATTTATGTCAACCCAATCTATTTTTGCGTCTAGATCTAATAATAAAAATGTACCAATGATATAATATTCTCATAAAACGATTAAAAGATGAAATTACGTCGGTGCAATTCAGACGCTACATTCACAATACGAGATGGCGTCGATTCTTTTATTTTATTGAGTAACAAATTTGTGAGCAAGAATGGGCCCAGGTGGTTTGTGCCAAAAGTCAAATCGAAGCCGTCTTCTGTTCTTCCTTTTGGACACATAACACCCGCGTTATTCACCAAAACGTCAATTCTTTCTTCGTTTTGGATAATTTCTTCAGCGAATTCCCGGATGGATTTAAATGAGGACAAATCCAAACGACGTGCAACAACTTCGCCAGTTTTTCCAGCAGTTTTAATTATATCTTCTGCCGCTTCTTTGGCCTTTTCCAAGTTACGACACGCCAATATTACTCTGGCGCCTTAATAAAGCATTAAATTTAGATTTTATCTTCCAGTATATTTCTAAATTTACCTTTAGTCACAAAATCTCGAGCAGTTTCTTTACCAATTCCAGTATTTGATCCAGTGACAATAATAGTCTTACCAGTTAATATTGCTCTTGAACTGGCGCTGCAATTACCTCGAGACATTCTAGAATACCTCTTAAAAACAAGTTAATAATAAACGTATACAAAGAAATATACTCAATAAACTCAACTTTTATTGAAGCATATCTGTGTCCTTGGAAGAACAATAACTCCACATGTGTAATTTCAGCTTAAAAAGATAACATCGATTCAGGTATTCTGCAATTGTTTTATTGTAAAACTATTGCGGTATTATTTTAAAAAAATATGTATTTAATTTGTTTATTTTTTTAAAATGTTAGTAAAAGTGTATTTTAAATGTGGTTATTTTCGTTTAATCATCTCCTCACTGCATTTCCATAGTTTTTTGCTCCAGTTTACGTCTAACGCATCGTCACTTGGGGTTTCCACTTTGCAGTCACTGATGAGAAAAAGTTTTTCTAATTAAATCGCACGAGCAAATTAATTAATAGTGAGTTACCTGTAATACAAACCAGATTCTCGAGACACTTTATCACTAACTGCGCAGTAAATTGATGTCTGTGCTGCATGTGTTGCGGATTTATACAGAATTGACATTGCAAAGCTGCCTAAAATTTGTAAAAAACGTCCTGGTAAAAATCGGACAATTTCAGTGGAAGCAATTCCAGGATCAACTGCGTATGCAGTTACACCTGTACCTAAAATGCCAATTTATTCAAGATTCAATTGTTTTATACTTAAATTAAATTTAAATTTTGTAAAACCTTTTAATTGCACATCTAGTTCCTTTGTAAAAAGCACAATTGCTAATTTGCTTTGATTATAAGCTTTGAAAACAGTGTAATTATTAGGTAGATTTAAATTAATATCCTCCCAATGAATCGTTCCATCTATGTTTTAAAATTTATATGCATATTTACTGATAATTTAGTTAATTCAATCTCATCAAAATTACCTCTGTGTTTTAGTGAAGATAAATTAATAATTCGAGAGGGCGCCGAAGCTTTGAGCCTATCTAGCAATAAATTAGTTAATAAAAAGTGGCCCAGATAATTTGTTTGGAAACATAAATCGAACCCATCCTCTGAGAAACTCTTGTTGGTAATTAGGACACCTAAAAGAAGAAGAAAATGGCTATTTAACAACAAGCGTAAAGATACAGCAAACATTTTCACCCGCATTGTTAACCAATATGTCAATTCTTGATTCGCAATTTAAAATATCATTAGCAAATATTTTGACGGATTTGAAAGATGCCAGATCTAAATGACGAACGATTGCTTTTCCTTGACCCGTCTTTTCAATTTCCCTAGCTGTTTCGAACGCTTTTTCTAAATTTCTGCATGCTAATATGACTCTAGCACCTGTAAAATCATTAAAAGAAAAGAAAATCTCAAAATTGAATCCTAATTCTTAATCGTACCTCTTTTAACAAATTCCCGTGCTGTTTCTTTTCCGATACCGGTATTTGCACCGGTAACAATAATGGTTTTCCCGAACAATTGTGCTTCGTCGAGACACCAGCCGTTTGCAAACCATTTGAAAACCATTACTATACTCGCAGCATTATGTAAAACACAAGAGTATAAAGTTTATGTTGATAGAGAGGCAAGTATTGTGAGTAGATAAAAGCAGTAGATAAAAGTGATAACTCCACATAGAGGCTCTGTAAGTGAGTTGTGACTTTTCAATGAACTCTGAACTGTTTTTTCTCTAAGTTTGCATTTACTTTTTGTAAATTAATAAAAATATTTGCTGCCACAGAACTTCTTAAATGAAACTTATAAAATAATTATAATTTTGTGACGCAGGAGAAATACAATGAAGAAATATGTAATCAAGAAAACAACAGAAGTGAAATCAATAAAACTCATCAAGATCGTATCAGACTGTACGAATAAATTTTTAATAAATGAATAAATAATAATATTCTTTGACCAAACCTTTAAAAAAACTACCGTAAAAAAAATACTTTTAACTTGAAAAAAATATTGCACAAAAATTTTATTTTCGCAATTTTGATTGCCAAAGACACGGCAGGAAAGCGGTGGGGTAGCACACAAAATCACTTTTTGATATGAAAGATCAGAATTGTTTTTATACAACATTAACTAATTCCATGCTCATATCCCACAGTCTTGTAGCAGACGATTTGTTTAATGCTTTTCTAGCAGGTTTTGTTTGTTTGCAATCACTAAAAAAAATAAGGTATTAAGTAAAAATTTAAATTCTAATACAAACTTTGAAATACCTGTAAAATAACCCAGTTTGATCAGCTGCATCTTCTGAGACAGCACAATGAATGGTCGTTTGAGCTCCTTGAACAGCATTTCTTTGCAAGATTGGATATGCCATTAGCCGTATAAAGTTAGGAAAGGGGCTCAAGATCTCTGTTGAAACTGCACCAAGATCAACTGAATAAACATTCACATTTGTATCTAAATTAAACCCAAGATTACAGCAGCAATAAAATAAAATATAATTGTCTATATAAACCTTTCAAGCTATGCGCCAATTGCATAGTAAATAAAAGAACAGCTAAATTGCTCTGACTGATCGCTTTCACATTACCGTAATATCCATTAGATTTACTGATGTTCAGATTATCCCAATGAATTTTTCCAACTGTGGAAATATAACTAATTTAATTTAAATAAAATATAAATATAATATACTATTTGACATGCTTGTGTGTAATTTTGATGATAAATTGACTATCCGAGCTGGAGCAGATTCCTTTATTTTAGGTAATAAAAGATTTGTAAGAAGAAAATGGCCGAGATAGTTAGAGAAAAAGATATTGTCACGTCCGGCTGCTGTCTCAATTTTTGGACCAAAACAATCTGAAATAACAGCTGGTCACAGCATTTTCAATAAAAACACATTGAATTAATTTACCTGCATTATTGATCAAAATATGAATATGTGATTCTGTAGTCAAAATCTCTTTTGCAAAAGTTCGAACCGAATCCAAAGATGCTAAATCCAAGTGACGCACAACAACTTCTCCCATTCCTTCGACATCAAGTTCGTCTGCGGTCCTTTTGCCTTTACTCAAGTCTCCGCATGCTAATATCACCCGTGCACCTAACAAACCCAAATACAAAATAAGTTAAAAATTCCACGGAATGTTATTAATATTAAAGCGAACCTCTTCGATCAAAATCACGAGCAGTTTCTTTCCCAATACCGCTGTTGGCTCCTGTAATAATGGCAGTTTTACCAGTCAAATCAATTTTGCTGACACACGTGCGACCGGCAATCCATTTTCGTGTGAGCACGAATATGCAACCTGGTTGTCCAAAAAATACAAATAAATAATACATATACTCAGTCGTGTATGATGCTGTGTTTACCTAATGCAAAAAGACACGTAAGAATGAGAAGAATGTATATTAAAAGAGGTTGAAAACTATTAGTTAGTAAGACTTCCATTTCTGTAGAATAAAATAAAACTTGCAGAACTCAGACTGATTCATCGAGCATTGTTTTTCATTTTCTTTTGTGTTAGTAATTGCTATACAGCTGGAAAGATAAGTAAATCAATTAGCCATTTAATTTAATAATAAACTTAACAAACTAAATGTAGGTTACGGGTCAGCAAGGTGCAATGCGAATAACTGCCGTCCCCCTAATGCATTTGTGCACACTTCCTTACAATGCAATCTCAACAGATTTATTTTTATTTTTAACAATGTTCTACGACGCATTCATTTTTGGTGTACAGAATGACGACATCTTGAGTTCATTTTCATTTTTGTTCCATCCCATTTCATTTCGGCCCGGGTGGAAGCCCTGATTTTAGAATAGACAGTCCACCATCGGGCCACCCGTTTTATTTCTAAAATGGCGAATTATAATAAATTAGCAGTAGTTGCAGGCGTTATCGCCGCGAGTATCTTTGGTGCCATGGCATACAAGTACGACAAATATTAATTTTTCCTTGATTCACAACTCGTTGATACAATTTTCGACCCTATTTGTTTTATTTAGAGATTCCAAAGCCCCAAAATATTTAGGCACTGAACGAATAGATGGAAAAACTGTAATAATAACGGGTGCAAACTCTGGGCTCGGACTGGAAACAGCAAAAGAATTAGCAAAAAGAGGCGGCAGAATTTTTATGGCCTGTCGAGACCTAGAAAAATGCGAAGCAGCCCGTCAAAAAATAGTAGACGAAACGAAAAGCGAAACTGTATTTTGCCGATTATGTGATTTGGCTTCACTGCATTCCGTTAGAGCTTTTGCCCACAAATTTAATAGAGGTCGAGTTGGTTACGTTTGAACTCAAACAAACAAAATTAATACTTCGGTTTTTTTCTTCCATTTTTACTGCAGATGAACCATCATTGCATCTTCTCATCAACAACGCTGGGATTTTGGGAACTCCCAAAACGGTGTCAGAAGATGGATTTGAATTGCAATTTGCGACCAATTTTATAGGCCATTTCGTTTTGACCAACATGCTTTTGGACAAACTGAAAGAGTCCGGTCCTAGTCGAATTATTAACATGACTAGTGCTACGCACGTAGAAGGAAAGATAAATTTCGACGATTTAAATGGTGAAGAGAAATATGATCCAGTAGCTGCGTACAACCAAAGCAAACTTGCCAATATTCTATTTACGAGAGAATTGGCTCGAAGATTGAAAGGTGACGTTTAAAAAAAAATGTATAAAGAGCATTTTTCTCAATTCACTTTTCATGTTTTTAGATTGGTGCGTGACTACTTACGTTGTTTCACCGGGGTTTGTGTACACTGATCTCTTCAGACATATGAGTTTCAAACAGAATCGAGTATTTGAGCATTTTGCACATCCTTTAATGCTCATTTTTCTTAGAAGTCCGCTACAAGGAATTCAAACGACACTCTACTGTGCCCTGGCACCAGACCTAGAGAAAATATCCGGAAAATATTACGAGTTAGTTGATTTAATATTAAAATTTATAATTTATAATTTTTTTTTCGTTTTATAGCAATTGTGCTTTTGCGGAGTCATCAGCTGAGAGCGAAGATGAAGGGGCAGCTAAGCGATTGTGGAGTATGGCCGAAACATGGACTACTCCGAAAACAGGGATGATGCAATAAAATTGTCAACATGTATTTTTTTGCTGAAAAAAGATGTATAAACTAGATTTTTTCGACGGTTTTGATATGCAAAATATATCAATTTGAAATTCTGAACTTTGTTTTTTATGTAAAAAATATGTAAAAATCATTGCAAAAACATAGCAAAATAAATTTTAAAAAAAAACTGATGGTAAAAAAAAAGAAAACCTTATTGAAGATTTAGATACAACAATAAATTTTTAATATATCTGTACAATTGATGAAGGTGGAAGGAATTTGTACAAATACGAGTATTTTATTTTTTTACAATAAATTTAGATAAAATCTTCCACACCTTTGTAACAAATTATTTAAATATTTTAATTACATCAAAATCTAGGTTTTGAATAACCGTAGGTGACAACAATTTTTTCGTTTTATACATAAATAAGCCTAGAAGAAGATTATTTGATAAATTACACAACTTACAATAATGTATCGTAGTAAATAAATACAGTTAATTAATGTAAATGGAAGTCAATATTTGGCAAAAGATGAAATGAATAATTAATAAGTGAATTGCGGAATGCAAATCAAAATAATGTGTGATTAAATAAAAGCTAAACAAAAAACTCCAACTTGGATGCCAACTTGTATTCGATCTCCGCGTTATTACACATCTCGATTGCCTTAAAAAAACATGAAAAAGTTTAAAAATACAAATTAAATACCAATCTCCTTTAACTTACGGTGTCTGTTTCACGAATCAAGTCCTGCATCTGTTTATCGTGTTGAATTTTCAACTTTTCCTTCTCTTTTCCTTGTTTCATTGCCGCAGTTTTTCTTTCTTCGATGAATTTCTTTGTGTTGTTACTATTTTTCTCACGCAAACGTCTAAAAAAAAATAAAAATCCAGTCACTTTACAACACTTTTTGTCATTTCGAGAGATAAATTACCTGTCTTTTTCAGCTTTATTTCGTAAAGACTTATCACCAGTAACTTCTTTGGCAGTTTCTACTGAAATTTTAGCTTGTCGTCCTTTCATTTCCTTCATTTCTCTGATGAATTTACAAAATATAAAATAAAATCTATAAATGATAACTTTTTTAAAGTATATTTATTTAAACAACCTTTCGTGCTTCAAATCAATTTGCTTCAATTGCCCTTGTTGAGCAATTTCCATCAGCTTTTTCAAGCTATCACATTGTTGATTCAATTGATCCTTCATAAGAGCCCATTCTTCCCTTCGATGCTTTTCCAGCATTTCGGACCATTGGCACATTTGTTCCTGAACCAGATCTTTGACAGCAGGTTCATTAATTAAATCATTATTGCTAAAATAAAAAAAAAATACACATTAATAAAAAAAAATCACTAAATGTATATATTGTTCGTCTACTTTTTGTAGTTCTTCAATAATTTATCAATAGCTGCACATTGTACTTTCTGCACTCCGAGTCTCTCCTTATGGTGCTTCTTTTTCATCATTTCCACCTCCTTTTGCTGTTTCTTAATTAATTTTAAAAACGCTTTCTCGCCTTTCAAACAGTCGATAGTAATGGTTTCAAATTTAACTTCGTCTAAAAAATAGAAAATTGTTTACTTAGTTACGCGATTAATTATTCAAGCGGGATAAAACAAACCTTTCTTTTCTTCCTCCTTTTTAGGAGCCGGTTTACCTTCACTCATCAATAAATCTTTAGTATTGATGTCTGATTCTTCTATTCCAATCGCTTTCATTTGAGCTGCACGTTTTTCTTGAGCTGACAGAAATGCTCGAGGATCGGACAAAGCATCCATTAAATCTACATTATAAGAAAAAGATTTTAATAAAATTTTTTTTTTTTTGGTCAAAAAATATTTAAATACCTCCTAAGCCATCAGGAACATAAATTTTCAGTTCGATATTAATAAATAACATGGGAAGCGACATAGGAAAATTTCCTTCAGTACGTAAGGAAATGTGGCGATAGCCGGCCTGCAATCCGTCCAATGGCAAAATTCTTTGACCGAGCAATTTGCCATTTTCGTCGTAAACGCCTATTCGTATTACAGCCAAATCTGGTAATACAACCTAAAAAAAAAAAAATTTATGTAAAATTACTTTTTTTTTTAAATGAAATAACTTGAATACTTTTCTAAAAACAAAAGCGTCGTCATTATAAACTGGATTCAGTCCATTTCCCGGCACCATCCGCGTGCGAAACTCTTTTCGGATCGTATCTGTAGGTAATCCGTACATATCAACCTCAACATATGTACCTACTTTTTTATCTGACAAAAATTGACCAGATATAACCTTTAAAAAAAAAAAAAAAAAAAAATTTATTTTTATTTTTATTATTAAATGTACCGTAAACAGATTTTCTAAAAATGTTACTTGAACGGAACATTGTGCTGCAATAACACCATCAACTGGTGATTCAGCGAAAGGATCAAAGGTCCTATCAGGACGCCTCATAAAATCAGGTTTCAATAAATACCTGTAGTAAAACAACTCATTAACTCGGATTTGAAACAACAAACCATCGCGAGCATACATACCCACAATTTCCATTATATTCAAATTTACCCTGATTCAATTGCATTGGAAGATCTGATGTTTGAAAATTAAGCGACACCATTTGGCAACCAGCATTCCAAAATATCTAAAATAAATTGATGAACCAAAGTAAAATCGATTTATCTCCGTACGCATAGTCAAATACCTGTGGCATGTAATTACTAGAATCTGCCCGTGTACCTTTGGGATAAATTCTACTCATTTGGCGTTTATTATAACTGAATACCAATAGGATCTTATTCTTATCTCGTAATACATTACACGCGTTGCACGTCTATTTTTAAACACAGTACAAATAAACAAAAGGATACTTAACAAATTCTATGGCTTGAGTTTTCAAATAACCAAGCCCAGTGGTTTCCGAATAGGAAGACATATTAAAGTGCAAATTTTTACCTAAAATTAGTAATTTTAGTTTTAGTTTAATCGCCTCAATATCCCTTAATAGTTATCGTACGTTCGCCTTCTCCGAATCCTTGGAACTTAACGGGTTGAGCATAATTCACCATCGACGATAAAAGCGGATGAACTGACGTAGTCGCTCCAGTGTATTGGTAATTAGCCATTACCGTTTCCTCTTCACACTGCACGCCTTCCTAATAATTAAAATCGTCATTTAGAATTTCCAAGACGAAAATTAATGATAATTAAAAATACTTTTTTATCACCCTCTTCAAGTGGTTTAGCCGGCATGTCTGGATCCTCTTTAGTCTCATCATCGTCTTCCACTTTCAATTGGCCCTTGAGAAAGAGCTCCAATTCCTCTGCAAAAGCAAATTATTATTTTTTTTTAATTTGTAAATTTTGATTTTAAATACAAAATTACGTTTTTCAACTTCAGGCTTCAGTCGTTTGTTTTTGATAAGGATTTTTCTTTTCAGTTGATTGGGTGATGGAAGTGGATTTCCACGTTCCAACTAAAAAAAAAAAAATCAAAAGATTTATTTCCGGGGTAATCAATCTTGCATCAACTTACCGGGCACTCAGGCAGTGGTTCTTTGAGCAAAAGATCGCCAAAAATTTCATCGCAGTAACGTGCCATTTTATATTGTTGAAGTTTGCTAAAATAAAATCAAAATAAACCAAAAATGACAACACAAAAAAAACTAAAATGTCACCTGCAGTGATTTTCGAATGACAAAATAAGTGGGTACTCCGACGTGACAAAAGCACAATCACGAATTGCATAAATTACATCCTAAACCACAAAAAGTTCATCGACTCATCGTAAAAAAAACATACAAAATCAAATCAAATTAAATCACCTTAAAAAGAATGTCCGTACACATTGCTTTTCCATGAGTAATGATTGGTTCTTTATCCTCACCTTTTCCATCCCAGCAATCTAATTCGACACACCTGTAATAAATCGATTTTTTTTTTTTTTTTTTTTTTTAAACTATAAAAAAAATCCCGATTACTCATAAATTGTCAATCACTTTTACCGGCAACCAGCCAATAGCACTTGTCGATACATTTCGACAGACGATTTCCCTCCGAACTGTCTTCCTATTAAATACGTGTTGTGCGATGAATTGATGTAATAGTGAGCCGACGGTCTGTCCATGTCCTGATAAATGTCGAGTCTGTCTAAAAAAACCGGTGCGTTCTCGTCCGACATTAAATAACGAATCAAACCGTCTTTACTCAATTTGCCTAAATAAAAAAAAAAATTAAAAAAAAAAAATATCACATTTATATTATTGTATAAAATAAATTTAATTAAATCTCACTTTGCTTCACAAATTCCGGATTGGGTTCGTGGCTTTTAATGATTTGATTGGCCCTTTTTTCATCATAAATTGGGTGTAAAATCTCATTCAGTCTCGGATCCCGTTGTTTCTGCATTCGATTCAAATCATATTTATTCCGGTAATTTGTATAAATTAATTACATTCAACGCACCTCGTTAAGAAAATTAATAAACTGTTGAATATTTATACAGTCGTCCTTGCCCTTCGTTCTGCAATGTAACTTTCCTCGTAACAAAGAAATTAATTGCATTTAAACAACTCTTACATCGACTGAAAGAGTTCCTCAATGTCATTTCGTGGACATATGGTGTGGTAAAGTTGGTAAAATATTTCAAACGTGAAATCGCTCGGTTCTATGACATCATTCTACAAATTGATCGAATTAATATTTCAGTAAGACTGGAAAATCGACTGTTTGAAATAATAAAAAAATTTTTTTTTTTTTTAAATTATGCCTTTGCATTTGGCAGTCCAACTTCCCCGCAACTCTGGTACACAAATTTCTCGGTTTTCCCCGATGCAAATGTATTAGCTATCCTAAAATACATCAAAATAAATTACCTCATAGAAAATTGATTTTATTATTCAAAAACTTCCTACCTTTTAACTGGAATTTTGCCATTAGGATCAGTCGTGAACCCTAATCGCATCCAACTAAATAAAAAATTAATTTAAAAACAAAATTAAAAACAAAATTAATTTATTCGCACTTTTCAATTATTTAAGCCAAAAGTCATTTAGATAGTCATTTCCGAATCAAACTCCACAAAAAATTTTTTTTTTTTCTATATACATATATATATATATATATTAATTTATTTATGCGGTACATTAATTTTTTCGAGAGAAGAAAAACTATTGTCGTATGAATTGTCACATGTTGGACTGCAGCTAAAAAGCAGGTGAAATGTTTTTGCCATTTAGGCCTATTGATCCAACACAACCTTCAGTAAATAGTTGTTACCATTTTTTTTTCTTCTATTTTTTATTTATTAACTGAGAAACTAGCAAAAAAAAAAAAAAAAACTAAAATAAACCAACAAATTTATTTTCTTATTTATTTTTAATCCCTAAAATCAATTCTTCTTGTAACACCAAAAATTTCAAAATAATAATTATAAAGTGCAAATAAAAATTTTTCACAAATTAGAAATACGGAAAAAAAAATTAATTTTGTAAAAATAAATTATTCGACGCATTAATTTTTTAATTTGGTGCCTTGTTTATATCCATTAAAGGGCTCGAATGGCGTTGTGCTTTACGTCTGTCATTTCCTTATATCCCATATTGAGAGACTGACAAGAGGGAAGGTGCATAACTTACTGTTTGTTCAGAGATGTTAATGGACACGTGTTGTTTGCTTTAGTATTGTGAGTGATAGCACGAAGACCTTCCTTCCATGTCTATTTAAAATAAAAATTAAATCAGCTTTTATGCTAAAAAAAAATAGAAGGTTATTCGTTTTGATTCTTCGCTATTGTGCCGGCCGACGTTAAATTAAATATTTATTATTACTAAAAATTGATTACATTTTTACCTGAGCAGTTTCTGAATCAGGGCACACTATGTGCGTGTAATTAATGTTGACCATGTCAGTTCCACTGCAAATGGTCAAGGATTTTTCTTCTAAATTTCCTCCCCATTTGGCTGTCAATTCCATGGTTAATTTTGGGTCCTAATAAATCATCATCAAAAACAGATTAATGTAAAATTAAAGATAGAAATTTGCAATTAAATATGCGGATGTACTTAAATAAAAATAATGCTAATTGTTTTTTTTTTTTTTTTTTTTTTTTTTTTTCAATTTATCGGTATATATAATATTTTTTTTATATAAATAATATTTTTTTTTTTTTACTTTTGGTGTGCCTCCTGCTCGAATATCATTAACCTGGCACAATTCCAATACGTCGCCATCCTGTAATCGAAGAAATCCAAGTTCAATCTCGAGTAAAAATACAATCAAATTGAAAAATAAACACAATTTCACTTATTTAAGTGCTCCAGCTTCAATTCTAAATTTTATTTAAAGTTATAAAAATTTTAGTTTTTAATCTTTTTAAAAAAAAAAATAAAATAAAATAAAATAAAAAAGTTAATTTAATAACAGCTTGCCATTTGTCAGATTAATAAAAATTTAATCACTCGTTTTTTCAGGAAAAAAGAACAAGTGCTTCTATGTCAGACTTGAAGCACATCAGAGACACTTGAGATGATCATTAAATTTCCACAGCAGGGAGCCAAACGAAACTAAATTAATACGCATCAATTTCATAATTCACATCATTTATTGACGAAACATCCAACCCCCATAATAAAAAATAATTTAATTAAAAAATTTAAATAAAAAAAAAAATAAATAAAAAAAAAAAAAAAACTTACTCTTCCGTCACTTTTCCAGTATATAAAAAACGCATATTCGTCCACTTTGAACATACAATTTGGTTCATATTCCACTTGATCCTTTTCCTGCAATAAATAAAGAGAAAAATTAAAGAAAACAGAATTAAGTGTTAAGTAGATATATTGCAGTAAAGCGCACTTTGTGGCGCGCAGGAGGTGCTTATAGATGAAATATGATTACAATTTGTTGGCGAATAAGAAATTATTCGCAAATTCCATCAGTGGCAATCCTATTAAATTTGACAGATGTGCAATTTTCACCGATGTGCCGTTCTTCAGAAATCGATAGAGCCACAAATCACACCATTTTCAACGAGTGGCGTAAACACAGTGTATCGGAAATTGCGAAACCGCCCTTAAATTACTTTGCTTCACTCAATAATATCATATTAAATAAACGCTAAATTTTTAATAGTGTCTGTCTGCATGGGTGAGAGAATCAAACAAAAGATAACATCTCATGACGGATCGTAGCATGCCAAACAGGAAATGGATTTCAATAGACGCTATCCACTGGTAGGTGGGTGCGGGAGAAAGAAAAATCCACCCCTGAACTTCTTAAAACAAAAAAACTTAAAACTTGATTCGAGCGATACGTATTGAGCCACTCGAGTAACTGATAACATTTCCTATTTCTTCTCGAAAACTCTCTTCAATTTTTTATTAAATTTTGTTAAATTTTTATCAATAATTTTTTTTTTTTTGCTTTTTACTGTTTGTTTTAATTGTTGTACGTTATTATTTTTAGTGTCCGATCTATAAACAGTGTTGACATAAAAACAAAATTTTAATTAAAGCCCCGTGTTGGCGATATCGACATTTTTATTATTATTATTATTATTATTTTTTTTTAGAAAATAATATTGTTTGTACATCAAAAACCTTAAAAGATAATTTATAACCGCTTTTTATTGCAGGTTAAAACGGAAGTAGTTTATATGAATACAATAAAAAAGTGCATGCATCTTTCTCAATTTCTCATGTTTACTACTACTATAATTGCCGTAGTACATTATAAGGTTGTTGCTAAGCTACGACTGATGACTCAATGTAATCAACTCATGCAGCGCTCTACAAAAGCCACTTGCAAACTAAAATTTAAAAATTATATATACGCGTGTATAATTCACCGAAATAAAATCCCAAATCTTCAAAACAAACTTGTTATTTATATTCAAATCGTTTTTAAAAAGAAAAGAGGCCAGTTT
This sequence comes from Strigamia crassipes, assembly GCA_034683725.1. Classification (NCBI taxonomy): domain Eukaryota; kingdom Metazoa; phylum Arthropoda; class Chilopoda; order Geophilomorpha; family Linotaeniidae; genus Strigamia; species Strigamia crassipes. The sequence continues at coordinate 15,178 of JAQFXT010000428.1, forward strand.
TATTTAGTCTTGTACTGTAAAATAAAAAAAAATAAAAAAATGATAAGAATGTTAATCTTCAACAGTTTAGACTGTGGACCATGAAATTAAGCCGCAATTTTATCTGACATTCGAGATAATATAAAACCCTGCATAAGCCAAAATCGTAAAACCACAACCGGCGCCATTTTTTTTTGTTTTGTTTGAATAAAAAAAAATAAAAAAATAAAAAAATAAATAAATAAATAAAAAAATAAAAAATAATCAAAGTCTAAGAATGATATAAGCCAGGCATCCTAATTCCACCATTTTCATCAAAGGAAAATTTCGAGAAATTGGCGTTTTGCCAGCTTTATCTTGTTTTCATCCTTCGGTTTCGAGCGGAAAAAGGAACACAGTATTAGTTGGTATTTTATTTCATGATGAAACAAGCGAGAACAACACCGTTGGACTTTCAAATAGATTCTATCTGGCATCTTCATCAGCTTGAATAAATTTTCATTCAGCTTCGCTACACTGCTAATTAGGTTCAACTCCGAACAGCGAATAAAGAACCCATTTTATTTTTAAACATTTAAAGTGGAATTTAGGGTTTTGCATTCAATGGCGCCTCCATGATGACATTTTTTTTTTTTTTTCCTTTTTTTTTCCATCTTTCTTTTTCGAGCGGATGTTTGTAATTCACTTCTTGAATAATTCAGACTCAAATAAAAATAAAAAATAAAAATAAAAATTCAATATGGCGGTGGTCAAGTCATAATTTACGGTCTGAATTGTTTAAAATAAAATATTAAATTCGTATAATGGAATGGCTCATGCTGAGGGGTTGGAGGAAATTATTCAAAGTCATTTCCAGAATTTATTTAAAAATGTGTCATTTTAGTTCTTTTTTTTTTTTTTTTTTTTTTTACTTTTTTTTTTAAATTTAAAAAAAAAGAAAATGAAAAAAAAAAAACGTAAAATTCAATTCTATTGACTTTCATTGATTGCACGCCTTTTGGAAGATTGAAATCTCTCATTTCCAAACAGGATAGATAAAAGAAAACCGTGCATATCATTTTCAACAATAATAATTTAAAAAAAAAAAAAGAAAAAAAGAATTTAAAAAAAAAAAAAAAAAAATCTTTATATTCAAAAGAATTTTTTAAAAGATCTTTTTTCTTCGACACTAAGCCGCCATTCAAAATGTCAAAGAGATTCTGTGTTCACTGTTCATATTGTTGATTTAAATCATTTGATTACACAAACAGTTCAATCTAAAAAAAAAAAAAAAAAACGACCGCAGAATTAAAATTGTAAACATTCGCGTACAAATTTCCTCTTCTGAACGATAACACAATAAAACTTGTCGATGTTTTTCATCTTAGCAGGATAAACAAAAATATCCTGTACAAAATTGCATTTCTCAGAAACCATTAAATAAATTTCCCCATTTTGTAATGACAAACAATTTCTAAATTAAAAAATAAATAAATAAACAAAAGACCTCTAACAAACTGCGTTTCCATTTCTGAAATAAAATCTTCATCTAAAACCGCCGTATAAATTCAAAAAGAATGGGATGTTAAGCTATAAAATTACTCATATATGTCTTCATTAGAAAAACAGCATTTTTATTACTTCTACCCATGCGAGTCATTAAATGTTGCAATATCCAGCTTAGTTTACCGAAGAATTGTATTTAACTCTCTACACTAAGCTTAGGCCTAAGAACGAGGAAAATCACCGACTAATTTCGTGCGTAACGGCAAATACTGCGCGTAATGGATAAATAACTGGACATCTCAAATTAAAACAACGAAGCTTTTTCTCTCCCACCTAATGGCCAAATCTGGTGTTTACAGTCAGCTACACGATTCCATTGACCAACATTGCAAACTTATCGTATTGACATCTCTAATTGGTCGAGTAGTGGATGTTTGAGTGGTTTTGTAGTTGTATTTGTTCAATTTGACAGCGTCTTGACCTCGATGTATACTGTCCAGGGTATTAGAACAGAAAAGCTAGTTAGATGTGTGTGGCGATGTTCCCGCAACTTCAACAAAACCGTAATGGCTTTACGACGTCATTGTTTTTATTGCTTAGTAGTTAATTGCAGTCCATAAAATAGCAAAAACCAATTTAATTGAATTTATAATGCCCTTAGCAGAAAATGGTCTACTTGGCAAGCTGCTTAGGTGGGCTCGGTAAGGTGAGGGATCATGGTTGTTTACGAGGATGCTGTGGGCGACATCTCGAGGGAATCCAAATCCAAATGGATGGCTTTGCTGATGCGTGCAGGGAGAGAGATGAATCGTGCGTAGTTTCTTTGGGATCAATGTATATCCCACCAAGTATTACGCCAGGCCCTTTCCGACAAGTCCGTGCTTGGTATCTTGATGTCAAATTCAAACACAAAATTCTATTTTTTGCGCACAAAACCACAAGAATTTAAAATTGTTCATTGCGCGTGTTATTATTTCTAAAAAATTATGTATTTTGAGTTTGATTTTAGCACCAATTGTGCGCCATTGGGTTTTTATTTAACTCGATCGAATGTTTCAACTTCCGATTGCGTCACACCGTTACTAGCGCCAATGTACTAAACGAGAATAAACTACGTCACACCATAAAAACCAATATGGCTTTCTTTTAGCTTTTTAAAAAAATGAATGCCCGATTCGTTATTACAGAAACGATCATTTATTCCGTTTATTTTGTGGCAAAATGAAAGTCTTTACACAAAAAAATAAGTTTTTTTTAAATATTTCCTTCTCTTAATGTTGGGCCTGTTGAAAGAGTTAGCACTAGTGGCTTTTCTCACCCAATTATTCTTCGATGGCAGCTGTCTTCTGAGATTTATATAATTTCATTTTAAAAATTGTGATATCCTGCGTCTTTTCTAGTTTCTTTTTAGTTGTCCAGGTTGATTGAAAAGCTATTTATCAATTTGCGCTGAAATTCCAGAATAAGCACCGCACATTAAACAACTTAAGTTCTGCTTTTGGGCTACCCATTTCTCAGAGAAGTGCCTCCAGATGCTTACAATTCGAGACAATCTGGCTCGCGTACTGCAGTTGATCTAGCTGAAAGCTTTCAACTCAATTAATCTTAATATTTCACCCATAAGAAAACCTTTCGCTGCATCCGAAAAGCGTGTTTAAAATTGCGATATAAATTGTTTTGTTGTTTAAATATTGTGCGCACCACTGCGACCGAAAGCGGACTAAATCAACCATCATTTTTTAAAGTTTTACCGAGCCAACCCTCAGTCGAGTGACTATAACAAAAACTAAGTTTGTTGTGAAAATACTTTTATTTTGCCACTAAATAAACGGAATAAATGATCTTTTCTGAATGAATGCACCTGCAAAATAATATTAATTCATCTACTATTTATGCGTAACTATGGTTGACTTTTAATACTACCTTGTTTGACACGTTAAAGAATACGCCTAATAAAGTTTATTTAACCCAAAACGTTTTCGACCATTCCTGGTCATCCTCAGTGGGTTGTTTTAATATTAACAGATCAGGCATCCATTTTTTTAAAAAAAAGTCACATGACGTAGTTTATTCTCGTTTAGTACGGTAGCGCTAGTAACGGTGTGACGCAACTGGAATTTGAAACATTCGGTCAAGTTAAATAAAAGTCTTTAAAAATGCTGTTTACTCGAAATGACTTATCAAACGCAGCCAGTGTCTTGCCCCATTTTATGGTCCACTAACTAATCGCTCAAAAAAAGTTCCCCAACTGCTTTTGGTCATTTTATTCCATTTCCTCCATCTTTTGCGGACACAACTCACCTCAACATTGAATAAATATGCTTTTGTATTTTTTTGAATCTACTTAAACGCGGCCATGGCCTTAAAGGCACTTGCCCGTCCATACAAGGAGCATTCTGTAGGCCGACTTTCTTAAGGACCCCAACCTCGCAAAGAGAATTACAAAAACAAAATTCCACTTTTTTTTAAATAATTTTTTCTTCTTTAATATTAAAAAAAAAAAAAAAATAGAGAAATGCTTTAATATAATTCCAATTTAGCTCGCAATATGATAGACTATAATTGGATTGGCTTAACCAGAAGTAAACAAGATAAGGTTTATAATTCACAAACAAAAAAAGGAAGTTTTACGAGCTGTCGCAGAAGACCGATATCCAAATGACTGGCTCAACACGGAAACAAACCTTTTAATAGCATGTCACATCAAATTTTGTGTTGGCTGCTTTTGCGGCTGGGTAATACCAAATGGTCGAGTCATGCCAATAAATTCTAACACATAAAGGTACCAACTTCTCTCGCAACGTTCAACAAAATCAATCACCCCTTGTTTTTATCTGTATATATTTAAAACACACACACACACACACACGAATATAAAAAGAACCACACACGAGCAAATTAAATCTTCCTTCGAAATCGATAAAAACAAAATATTGCACCGACTGACAAATCAGATTGCTCCGTTTATCCAGATTAACATCGTTGTCGCTCCATTCGAGAATTATTTCACTTTCAAAAATGATAAATTAAATATCGTATTTATATATACATGGTAATGGACCGATTGTGTCAGGTGAATTGATTTATTACTTCCTCTCTCACCTGCTGCTAGCAACAGTTTACTTTATCCATCACACAATACAAAATACATTTTTTTTTTTATTATTAATTTTTAATAATTTTCGTCCAAATTTTTTTCTCCATTTTTTGCGTCGCACCGAAACGTGTGGGAGGAGCTGGCATAGCAACGTGAGCGCGCAGCACACTGGTCAGCGCCATAAAGTCTTTTCGATCACTTTTTTTATTTTTTAATATTAAACTTTAGCCGCATTCACCGAATATCAAACGCAATAAACAAGTTGTTGCACGTACCCGCGTCGAGTTTTTTCAATTTAATTCAAGACCCAACTACGAGCGGTCAATTTTTTTCTTCATTTTTAAACCAATTTACTCGCAATCATTAAAATAACAAATTATTTCAACTGACCCCTTTCTGGCTCTACATTTAAAAAAAGATAGGCATCAGCAAACACTTAATGCGATGAAAATCTACTTTCACCATGCAATCATCATAATTTCATAAAAAGCCACACACTGACCTAAAACCGACTATAAATTTAGCTCGACTGTCGTAACACTCCCAGTAGTGCCTCTGTTTTAACCGTTTTAGTCGTTTTAGTCGTTTCGTCACTGCGTGTTTACGAGCTTCTACAAGCCCAACATTGCAACACGAGACGACTAAAATGCCGAAAACGGAAGTTTTGGAATGCACCTACTGAGCTACTCGGAGCCAGACTGACCTATAACAATTAAATAGATCCCTTGGCATATTTGGCAACAGTTACGCCATCTTTCCATATACACGCCCAACATACGTTGGTTCAGGTGGTCTAGTCGAGGCTCAATTAAAGCTGCTTTGTACGACAGATGGTATAAAAAAAAATCATTTCAAAACCTTTAAATATCTCGTTTTTAATAATAAAATCCATTTTATTTTTATATTTTTCTACATTTTAATATGGTATTTATATAGATATCACAGTCTGTGATAAATATACGATGGGAACCAATCAGGTGGTTTTTTTTTATTACGTCAGACAACCCGAATGCAAATGGCGATGACCTCGATTATCGCCATTTGCAATACCCGCTTCGAAGACATTCGTGTTCAATTGCGCGGTTTTGTCGACAGTTTTATTTTAACTGTATTTTAATTCGACGTAATACAGAAAAACCATTGTTTAGGAAACCGTAAGAGCTCCCACTTTAATCGAATTATAATTTTTTTGTTTGTTATTTAGTTCTTCGCCGAGTCCGCCATAAATAATATCATTATTTTATTCCGTCGGCTCCAAACAATACTTTCCCACTTTTATATTCGATTAATAAATAAAAACCAGAAAGAAAAAAAAAACGTGGTGCAAACTGTTATTACAGAGTTAAAACGTAGGATTTCGTTAAAATTTCATAAAGGAAAGACGTAAAAATCCATTTTCCACAATACTGTACATTCTACGTCGTTAGAGAACCCCAGCAAACAAAGATCAATATCGCATCTCCAGAGATGAAGAGCCAAAAGCCAAGGTAAAGATGAAGTTAGTTTAGAAAGGAAAAAAAAAAAAAAAGAAATCTGAAAAAAGGAAGAAAAAAAAAAAAAAAAAAAATCGTTCGTTTTTGCTTACCTCTTCCCATCGATCAAAAATGCATCCTTGAAGAAGTGGCTGTGGAACGGGAATTCGCCAATTGAATTCGTATTGCTTGGTCATGGTGATCGCCGAGTTGGAGATGCTTCTAAGCGGAGTGTGGCGATTTTCCTAGGAGAAGCCACTCACTCGCTCCCCGTCACTCGATCCGTTCAGTTCAGCCGCGAATTCAGCAGGTACGCACTCGACAACTAGCGCACATCATCGTGTTCATTTGGATGCTCAACATCAACTGATAGGTCTTTAAAAATATGTAGGAGGAGGTTTTATACACGCAAATGAACAGGTGTTGATTTGCTTCGCAGATTATACCCCTATCAAGCTTTCCATTCTATTCCTGTAAAGCAAACAGAATTTAATTTCTCTTTAGGTTTATCGCATGCAATGCAAACTAAACAAATTAATTTTTTCCTCCTCAAAAAATTAGAAAATTAAAATTGATTTGGATTTTTTTTTTTTTTTTTTTTTTTTTACCCCCTTTTATTTTTAAAAAAAATTAAATAAATTAAATTTATAATTCATAAAATTCATAAAAATCATAAAAATGGCGAAAATTATTGAGGAAAACACAAAAACGCAATAGTTGTAGTAGATGCCACGGATAAAGTGAAAACAGTTGCTGATGCTTCGCTCGAGCCGCGATTTCATTCAGTTTAGTTTACTAGTTTTCTGCAGACACTATTTGCTCGAAATACGTTTCAAATCGAGGTAAATAATTGCGAATGACTTACTCAAATTTGTAAGAAAGATGATTGAGCTGCTTCATTTTAAAAATACAGTATAAATCCGATTCTGGTGGAGAAGAACGTCTCATCCGAATGCTCCCTTTCCTCTTTCTGCTGCTTCGCAAGTTACCGCTGTGGCCGCCGTTTGGCACTCAAGTGCGGCTGCCACACGATAGCATTGCCGGGTCAGACCATTGGTGGAATATGGGGTGCGCGCGAATCGAAATGGCTGCGTCAAACTGCTCGAGTATATTAAAATAATCCATTTGCATTACGTCTAATTATTCCTTTCTCAACTGTCAAAACCACGAATTAACATTCCAAAGATAAAATTTCGATATATCAATTGTAGATTCGTTGCCCTTTTAGCCCTAATCGTGCGTGATTATAAAGTAACGAGTTAAATTTAAACTTCCCTGTTAAAAATGGTTAACAAAATCACGCGTTGATTTATATTATATTCTTCGCCATTGTCAAAATCAAACATACGCATTGCCAATTCCTCGCTTTTGCGCTAACATTACTCGCTACTACTGCTATCTATGCACATCGAATCGAACTAAACTGCGAGCATTTTGTTTTCAAAGTGCTACATGAATCTACACATCAATTTTTCATTAAGTGTATTTAATATACATTACACCTTTTAACATAAATTATGAAAACGAGTATAATTATATGTACATGTTCATCCATTCTGCTTACAATATCATTACAGTTTATTTTCACGAAAAAAAACGATGCATCTTTTTTAGCAAATTGGAAAAGAAAATTGAGAAAAACTATTTTTATTTTAAATCTATATATATATATTTTTTTTCACCAACCTATTAATTTTTGAAACTATAATTTTTTTTTTTCTAGTAATAAAATAGAAAATAAAAAGAAATAAAAACGACATTGATCAATTTGGAAAGCCGGTGACATTTTGTGCTAAATTCTATAACAAGAAAGGAAAGAGAAAAAAAAAAAAAAAAATCGAAGAATAATTGCTCATTTAAAAGAGCACAATTGACATTTATAACTTCCATATCGGTATTGAAAAAAGCAGGAATATTACAATCATATACACAGAATGATATTAACAGCCATGTAATTCATACCCACTATTTATAACTCAATGTTATTTTAAGTAAAACAAATATATTTCAATAAACGGCGAATTTTAAAAAGAAAACAAAAATTTCTATACAAATATAACAAGCAACACTTAAGTGTACAAACGTTCAAAGTTGAGGCACCTAAACATGTACAGTACTTAATGCGTTATTTCATTTACAAACAACTGCACAAAAACACGAGAAATTGGTTTTTGGACCCAAAAGTTAGAATATAATTTGAATATTTCTTGTAATGTGTGTTTCCATTTTTATTAAAATCGGTAAGATTGTGTTTGGCTTATCTACTAAAAGTTTCGTAATTGGTTATTAAATTTAAATTTTTTAATTTGGCTCATTATTTTTATTTTTATTTTTATTTTTCCCTTCCAATTTTATTTTATATATAAATATGTCGCAGCAATAAACACTTTAACAAGTAAAAATAAATACAATACACAAGTTGCAAACTGTGAAATTACAACAATTTCAATTCACAACACAGAAAATTTGCCCGACCGAATGTGTTTACTTAAATATTTTCGATAAATTTTAATTTTTGTACCATTTTGGCGTTAATGTTAATGACCAATTGGGTTTATTTCAATTTTTTCCTTTAAAAATTGGGGCGAAACCGACGAATTACACTTTTTATTTTTAAAACATCATTGTATAACGCGACTGGTCAGTGTACACTACCAAAATTGGATGTTTCCTTGAAGTAATATTAAAACATGTTGATTGTTTAGTACCGTACCTGTTAATTTCTTTCATACAGTTCCGTGAATGAACAAAAGAAATGTATTATTCGTCATTATTTGCACACGAGCTTTGAATACAGGCATTCGTGCATAGAGATAAAAGAATTAAAATATTACATCAAAAAAATATTAGTTTCTGATTACAATCGCTCAAATAATTACCGATGAATATCATATAAAACGTTTTCCAACTAAAAACATAATACACCAAAATTATACACGTTTTTCAAATGGATATTATATATATATTTTTTGGATATAAATGGAAACTAAAAACAAAAACAGCCTCGCTTCGTCACACTTCCAGGCTGATGATTTTAAATTCAAAAATCATCTTTCAACAACCTTTCCTCACAGTTCCAATTCAACTGAAAAAGTCTGCAACCGGAATTTTAACGCTAATTGTGCATCAAACAATTATTTATTTCGATATTTGGTTCTTTGCTTACCGTCTACTTGCTAGTTTTTCATAAAGAAGTCACTTCTCTCGACGTAGAGGATATTGTAGACGATAAATACATTGTACACTCTTCAGCCACTTGATCACACTGCGACTCGTAATCGCGTTGTAATTTGTCGAAAGCCTAAAATATCAGTTTGTAAGTTGTTGTTTTTAAATTACCGGTATTTTTTTCAATTACTTTTGTTTTTTCTTCCTCGAGTTTCACTCGAACCAGCTCGTGTTGCGCTTCCAAATCTTTCTGCTTCTTCTTAAATATTTCGTTCAACTAAAAAATAATTTTAATTTTATAAACAATTTTTTTGTTGTGTTTTTAAATTTACCTTTGATATTTCGTTAACTGCTTGATCAATGTGTCGCTGACGAATCTCCCGCCGCATTCTGTTTTTAAAACAAAATTCAAGTAAAAGAATTGTCTTTACACCATTTATTTTTTAGGCCTACCGTGCCAGCTCGTTTTTATCGCGAGGATTCTTTTTGAGCGTCTTGATTTCCTCCGCCCTTACTGTATCTAACCGTTTCATTAACTCGGTTTTTTCACTACGAACAGGTTTAATGTTATTTAATATACAAAAAGTAATTTTAAATCGTGGAAATAATTACTTTTCGTGCAGCATTTGCAATTCCTTCATTTGACCCGCTTGAGATGCGACCATAGCTTTTTCATACGCATTATGCAACTGAAAATTTGTAAATAAAACAAACATTAAAAACATTATTTTAATCTCTACTTGGTTATTTGAAACTCACTGGTTCGTGATATTTTTCCCGCAGTTCTAGTTCCGCTTTGTGAAGATCTCTAAACAAACTAATTAACGTTTCAGAGTGACTTCGTTGTAATTCCTGTAGCTAAAATAACCACAAAAAAAAAAAATCGTTAAAATTAATAAAGAAATAAAAACAATTACAATCAAATCTCACTTTGCTTGCTTGATCTACACTAACTTCGCTGAACTCATCAGCTTGAGGTTTTTGAGCTGCTACGTCACTACAAACGGAAACAAAACATTAATTCTAAAAATAAAAATAAAAATCACTAATTCATCTCTAATAATAATCTCATTATTTATACATCAACACAACAAAATACAAAAACCCTATCTCCAAAATGCAACAACGACAATAAAACTGCAAATATAAAAATAAATTAATAAATTAAAAAATAAATAAATAAATAAATAAATAAATAAATACTCGACTGCAGGCAAAAATTCAAAAATTCAAAAATAAAACCAAAAACGAAAACCATTGACTGGTGGAACAAATCCTACATGCCCAACTGTAACCATGCAATAATTCCATCACCGCCGAAACACCTGCAGCAGGTGTAAACTCATGCTGTCCGCCACCAGACGACACAGACATTGACCTACTCACAATGCCTCTTTGGATTCTGGCGGTGGAAGATGCCTGCGAAAACGTTTAGTAAACATGTGAGCGTACACATTGGTTTTGCTGAGTTTCTTGAAAAGGCGTGACGGAGTTTTCGCCAACGTCGATTTTTTTTCCTGCGATCCTTGAGCGAGTTTCTCTTCCCTCTGCATCTTTATTTCTTGTTCCCGAGTTACAGCCTGAAATTTAAAAAAATAAAAAAATAAAAAAATAATAATAAAATCTCCACTAAATAAATAAAAACCTTGTCATGTTTCTTCTGCAGAGCTTGCAAATCTTTCTCCAATTTTGTCATGACATTCTGCACTAATTTCGATTCCTTTTTGATTTTCTCCAGATTTTCTGCGACTATCGGTATCTCCGCAATATCTGCCAAAAAAAAATTTTATTTTTATTCAAAGTTTTATAATTAATTAAATTATAATTTATACCTGCCGCCGCTGCTCCCTGATCGGACGACGAGTCCTTCCCGCCGCCTGCTGGCGGCACACTTGTTCGAGGCGAACCCGACTTGCCTAGAGACACGAGTTAATAACAGAAATATTTACAAAAACCTATTAAATGATTTAATACCACCGGTATCCTGTCGCTTGAGACCGCCGGGCGATGCAGCCTGTTGCATCATTAACATCCCAACGCCATCTTTTGGGCTGCTCGAGTACTCGAACGAACTATTAGATTGTACAACTGTTTTAACGGGGGTTTGTGGTCCGCCCGATTTCGTCGAAGGAGAGCCTTGAGGTCTATCGGTTTGATCCTCATCAAAATCGTCGGTGAGAGCGCTCAGTTGCTGAGCTCTTTTTTCTTTTTCCGAGTGATATTTGATCGGGTTTGCCAGTGCATCTGCGATACCTGAAATTATTAAACAAAATCAATTTAAAAATCTAAAAATTATTTTTTTTAATTGCTTTAATACCGGATAACTGATCCGGAACATAATCCTTGACAACAATGTGAACAAATATGCAAGGTAGCATGAGGGGTTGGCCAGATTCATTTCGGAGATTGATGTGTCTGAAACCTGGCCTGAGTCCAACAAAGGGTAAAATCCGGTGACCGATTAATTTACCACCTTCCTCATACACCGCAACTCTTATTACAGCCAATTCTGGAAGCACGACCTTAAAATATAAATTTAATAAAATTAAAAAATTAAATTAAAAAATTAAAAATATTGACCATTACTTTATTTAGCTCGAAAGGTTCTTCGTCGTAAACAGGATTTATTCCATTCGCCGGAACAACTTTTGTTTTAAACTTTTTACGGCAAGTATCGGCCGGAAGACCGTACGTCTCGACTTCCACATACGTTCCCACTCGCTTATCCGTGAGGAATTGACCGGAGATGATCTGCAAATGCAACAAATATGTTTATACAATTCGTCTTTATGATTAACTGAATAATTTATCACCTTAACATGCAAAGCACCAGCTATTATACCGTCGACCGTGGACTCTGCGAAAGGGTCAAACTTCCTATCTGTTCGCCTCATAAAATCCGGTTTTAATAAGTAACCGCTTCTTCCATTGTACTCAAATATTCCCAAATTCAATTGCAAGGCCAAGTCTATTCCAACAAAAAAAAAAAAAAAAAAAAAAAATCAAACTTTTAAATAATTTTTCTACTCTAAGAAAATAATTACCCATTGATTGGAAATTTAGTGCAACTAGTTGACAACCAGCATTCCAAAACACCTGCAAATAATTAAACATTTTATACCAATTTTTGTTTCAATTTTCCACGTTCATACCTGTGGCATATAATTACTTGAATCCACTCTTGTTCCTTTTGGATATATCCTGCTCAGCTGTCGTTTATTATAACTGCAATTGCAAATATAAAAATCGCACCACTAAAACGCACCACAAACTCGACTTACTTGACAAATTCTACTGGATGTTCTTTCAGTAAAGCAGTCGCAGCAGTTTCCACGAAAGACGAGATCTCGTAACTTCGATTACGCTCTGCCAAACAAGTCAAACATTCTTTTATCGTTCATTACAACGTACTTGAAGGCCCGCCAGTAGCCGGCACGTACTTTCAGACACTTCGAATCCGTGGAAATGCACTGGCTGTATGTAGTTGACCAACGCTGAGAGCTCGGCACCTGCTTCCGATTCTTGAGAAGCTGTCCCTTGCTGCCAAATAGTAGGGCATCTGCTATAGCGATAAATTGCACTATATGTATCCAAAGGGCCCCAATAATAATAAATGTACCTCTTGCTCGGCACTATCGCGTTGATCATCTACACATGAACCTTCATCCTCATCTTCCGTCTCCGAAGATGAATCTGAATCTTTGAGAACACCGTTCGAAGCCATTATCAATTCATCCCCGTTAAGCGCCGGCTCGCCGCCGCTGTCCTTGCTGTTCGTCTTTTGCAGTCGTGGAACGTCGGGTTTGTCGCTGCTTCCGCTTCCGCCTCCGCTAATCGAAATAGCTCCCGCTGAGGCCGTAGATAACTTTTTATCTTCCCCGCCTACAACATATAAAGTCGTTACAAGTCGAACGTCGAATTTACCTAATCGTTAGAACCTCTATGATAATGTTTCTTCTTGTTCTTGACTATAATTTTCCTTAACAAATTGTTAGGGGATGGTAATGGAATCCCAGGAGCTAACTAAAAGATTACATTTTTTGTTAAATATTGCTGTGAATTCCCACGGTCGAATAAATGAGTACCGGATGTGTTGCGAACGGCTCCGAAAGAAGACAATCTCCGAAAAGCTTGGCGCAATAAGTTGCCATTTTGGCTTGTTGTTTGGCTCTGATTTAAAAAAATAAAAATAAATAAATAATGCTGTTTTTTTTTTTAAATTAATTTTATCTTACGAGCAATGATTTTCAAAAGAAAGAATAACTGGATATTCCGAAGTTTTGAATGCACTATCAGCAATGGCCTCTGCAACTTCCTGCAAAAAGTCAATAAAATTTTTTTTTAGTGCATCTATTTTTTATAGGCGCAAATGGAATTCAATAAAGCCGTACTGTACCTTAAAACTTATCTCTGTAACGACCGTATATCCGTGCGTGATGATTGGTTCTTCCTCTGAAGTTCTTCCATTCCAACAGTCCAGTTCTATACATCGACAACCTGACAGCAGACTTTGTCGATACATTTCGACAGAAGATTTCCCAGTCAGTTGATGGCCTGTAATAAAAATGACCGAACAAGTTAAAGTCGTGCGAGTTAGGCAGATCAAATATTCATATTTGCCCGTCAAAATGACGGACAGACGAATATTAAACACGTAAATCACCTGTCAAATAAGTGTTATGCGATGAATTTATGAAGTAATGCGAAAGAGGTTGGTTCATATCAGCATTCAAATCCACTTTTTCTGGCGCTACTATAGCATTATCATCACTCATTAAATATCTCATAAAACCATCCGCGCTTAAAAAACCTAAAACAAAAAAAAAATTAAAAATTAAACTACGAAATTCCTTTAATTTATTTAAAAAAAAAAAAACGTAAAAATTCTATTAAGATTCAAAACATATGGCGGAGTTAGCAATTCCAGTGTACTCGTGAATCGATATAAACGTCACGAATACGTTTAATTAGGTTCACAAGTATGATGGGATTGGGACGGCATTGGTACGATGGTTTAAGTTAGGCGTTTTCTTACCCTTTGAAGCTAACTGTTTATTCGGTTCATATTGAATGATGATGTCCCTGGCTCTAGGAATCGTGACATACGGATAGAGAATCTCGTTGAGTCGTGGATCCCGCTGTTCGTGATTAACAAACTGCACTAATTGCTCTGCAGTTAGGTGATTACTTTTCTTCTTCGAGCCGCCACATCTAGGAAATTGATAAAGCGTGTTATTTGATTCGTCAGCTAAAAACTAAATAGCTGACCGACACAATTGTATTTGCTCCATTATCGATTTACTACCAACAACAAAACAATAATAATAAAATAAATAATTAATTAAAACTTACAATCTGTCAAAAATTCTATCCACTTCCTGTCTCACAGTTAAATTCCTATAAAAGTTTTGAAAATCTTCGAAGGTAAATTTACTAGGGTTGAGATACTCCGTCTACGGAAGATTAAAAATCAAAAAATAAATCAAAAATTTCAATTTTTTTTTAAAATAAATTACTTTAGACGCCGGAAGTCCAGATTGTTCCAATGCAGTCTCCACTCGTTTTTTATCATCACGGTTTTGAGCAAAAATCTTCATGACACTGTGGAAAGAAAACAAACATGATTGATGGCCAAACATGAACGTTCATCACTTTTAAAAACTATTGTCGATCATCCCAGACAAAAATATTATTTTCCTTCAGAAATCAGACGACATTAAAAATAAAAAAAAATGAAATTTCTTCATGCCCAACAGAACGCGTAATGAAAATACATTATCTTTATTCTCGCCCTGAAACAGCCATATTGCACAACTAAAATTTCGTGATAGCTAGAAGAAAATAATAAGAGTGAACTGAGCTGAAAGCAAATCAATATTGCCAGCAAATCGTTCGAGTAACAAGTGCACAACATGCGACTCGGCAATGCTCTTAATATGGCAAACTGAGTGAAATGTGATACTGCGCGGTTGTAATGTAATATTTCATTAATGACAGAACAGAAACGTCCAGCTCGTTCAATCTATTCACATTTAACTCCACTTTGCTTACATTTACGCCCTTTTCTCATTGTCTTTCACCGCTACCACACAATGGCCAAACTTTCCTCTTAATTCCCATTTAATTTGAATAGGCTTAAAGCCGCCATTGCGATAATAAAAAGCGTGTCGGCTCGAAAATTCTTTATTTATTTAAAAAATAAAAAAAATAAAATGTATTTAATTAGATTTGAATTTTTTTTTTCCTTCTTTAAATTTCTATGTTTGTTTTTCTCGGTAAAGATAACATTCCAAATTGATTTTCCAGTCGTTGCAAAATTTTAAAGAAAAAGTGAAGCATATCGGCTCAAAATATCGACAACATAAAAACAATATTAAAAAAAATAGTAATAATGTTATCATCTGACAGGAAAAAAATTGATGTTTTCCGAAACGGACATAAAATCTTTTAGATTCTATCACATTTGGCACCGAAGTGATGTTTCAGAATTCAGATAAAATACTTACACCGCCGGTATATCTTGTTTATCAAACCCCAAACAGATGTAATTGCAGTGCCATCTGTGTGTAGACAAAACCTAAAGACCTTTGTTATCAGAAGACTCGTGTAAATGTGTAAACATGTATTTCAAAAACAAATTTTAGCACAATTTCTTCATAAAATATTGATTCGTACATTCAATATCTGCCACTCGAAATGTGAAACGTAATGCATCACGCTGACGTTTATGTAAATAAAGAATAAACCATAATCTGTCTCCGCCATCTTAGATACTCAACATCTGTACATCAGCGGTCTTATCACATCAGATTTGATACACTGCACTCGAAAAACAAGCGTTTGCACAGATGTTTTCGCAACTGTGCATGCATAAATAGTAAATACTATTGTATCCGGGTCTTTTCCGTACATCATTTCCCACGTTAAACGCATTTCAAAAAGATTTCATGAATAAATCCAATTACACAACACTGTTCCTCCGAAAACAATTCTTGTTAATAAAGGCCTTGTGCCCATTAATCATTGCGAGTGAAAAAATAACACACACAAAATCACCTGGCAACATTCCAAACCCCCCCCCCCCCCTGAAAAAACAAGCACGAAAACAAACACGAAGAATCAAACCCTTTTTCTCGTTTGAAAACCCAGTTCTGTTTTATTGGCGCTTCCAAATGGCAGTGCCGGCAATATTCAGCGTTCCAAAGGGTTCAGGTAAGACACATTCAACCCATCCATCCATCGCCCTCACTCCACGTGCTGTAGTTAAGATGTGCCATCCGGGAGAAAGGCATCCATTCGGCAAGTTCTTTTGCAATGCACTTGCGCACGACTCTGACCTTATTGAATTACCTTGAGCTTTTCACCTGTGCTTTATTTCACGACGGCGCCGTGAAATTCCTTCCGTTGCCACTTGTCTCGGTAGTATTAACAAACATTAATACGAATCGTTTGTCGCTATCTCCCGCCCCGTTCCGCAGGAAGTTGATGCAACAAACTTAGACATAAAAATTAAAAGCTGCACCGTGCCGTACGCAGTTGTTTAAAGTTTTCTCTGTTAAGTAAACATAAACAGGGTTTCCGAATGCAGTAAATCTAGAATTTAAGTGCATTCATTTAAAGTATATATACTTTTTAAAAAAAAAAACGGATTTTCGAATAGCTAAGTGACAAGTTCTTTGTATAAACAAGCCAGTTAATATTTACGTGGAATTTAAATGGGAAGGGAAGCACTCTCTTTTCTTTTACCATATTAAGAATAGAGTGAAAATAGGCATAAAATTTCCAACTTTTCCAATGGTAAACAACATTTATTGCACGACTGTTACACGCGGTGATATTCAATGTAGCAGTGACAAGCGGTAATCCGATCAAATTGAATGAAAACAAAAAGTTAAGAGAAATGAAATGAGTAAAATTGAAACAACTGAAATCCCCTTATGAGGCGAGATAAAATTCTCTGCCAACTCGAATTTTCAAACGTGTCGAAACTTAATAGGATGAAAGCAAGGTCGTGATTTTCCAGTACAAGGATTTATAATTCCTTTTTAAACTTGTTAGAAATATTTTTTTTTTTTAAATATTTTTTTGTTGGTTTTTAAGCTTAATTTCGATTCATTTTCCTCCAGACTTTTTTTTTATTTATTAAATAAATAGCCAGATGGAGTTTTCTCACTGCGCTTTCTGGTAAATTACGCTCAAATTGATTTAAAAAAATAAATTTTAAAGCTGAAATTTAACAAGTTATTGATTTATTACTTTGATAAAATGTTAATTTCTAGTAAATCCCGCGTTTTATTCGTCATAAATCACATTTTTCAATGAATCACTTTATAAAATTTGATGTTTTTCGGCTGAAAGAACTCCCAACATCTTTGCTAAAACCTCACCTAAGTTTCAAGTGATTCAAGTACCATCAGATAAAACTTGAAGAGCGCTAATAAAAGCTGTTTAAGGATTAAATGAGAGAAAAATTTACATTTTGTGTTGTTTCTACACACAAAACCCCAGAAACATATAAAGTTTTTTTACAATAAAAAAAAAAAAAAAATCACTTTCGAAGTCGATTTAACGAAAACAAAACCATTTCTAATACGTTAAAGGAAATTTAAAAGCACTACCGCCTTCGAGAACCTCGAGTGAATAGCTAAAATTGTCTTTTAATTGGAAATGAATAGTTGGAATTAATGAGAAAGACAAAATTAATTGGAATGCTAACTAGTCATTAAGAACTATTCGCCCATTCATTTATTCATACAATTCATAAGATTAAACATTTTAATGCATTTTCAACAATTTAATTAACATGTGTGGGTCAAATAAGAAAATTCCTGATTATTTCTTGTATTTTCTGCTGTTGTTTATCACAATCATCTCAATTCTAAGTTCCCAATTTAAAACCTTTAATTTCGCTCGAATTTGTGTGAAATTATCGATTTTATCCCTCAAGTACACCGCCATGGCGTCAAAGCAGCGCCTGCCTGGCGACAAAATTAAAAACCACAACAAAGACTCTTCTATGTAATTTTTTTAAATTCCGCTAACAACATTCGATCAATAAAGCAATCAAAATTGAACGTCGAAATAACATTTCGTTACAAAGAAATAACTTGTGGGCAGACTAAAAATTCAAGAAAACAAAGAACCCATTCATTTCTATTCCGTCTCCATTGTATTGTTATATTTTTATTTTAAAGGCGGCCGTCACATTATGAGTCTAAAGAGCGAACAATTCACGTGTCAAATAATAGAAATGCTTCCTGCAGAGTTGCTGAGAAAGTTTGCTCCACTGCAATATTCATTTTAAAGCACTTGGAAACACAAAAAAAATATTTTTTTTTTAAATTAATTTTTAGTTTTAGTTTAAATTTAATTTACTAACAAATGTATATGTTTTACAATAATTTTTAATTTTTTTTTTTATTCACAGAATGTTGATAATATTTAACGACATTAAAATAAATCAATACACGAGCGTGAGAGGAAAATCGCTTATTAAAGGTTAAGTTAATTAAGTGAAAGAAGAGAGAATTAATTGATTCTTAAGGTTTAATTTACAAAGCAGTGGCCAGTAAATTGTTTATACTTAAAGACCATTGCAAGACTGATGGTGTCTTGATGAGAATTCGATTAAGTAGCAAACAATGGATTGCACATTTCAGCTAATATTGCGTTTTCTAAATTCAGTTTGACCGTAATCGATGCGACTGCAACTCCCCAGAGTCGCCAGTTTAATAAAATTTCAACCCGCGGTTTTAAAGCTGAAATTTGCCCCGATCTAATCGAAGCTACACCAGCAATTAAATAAAATTAAAACTGTATACTTTTCGCCAAAATAAATGAATTTAAAAAATGGGACAACCAAGTTTTGATCGCCGGAACGTTAAATTGACGTTTTTACGAGTTAAATTGATGGGAGAAAAAAAAAGGTGAAATATTGAATTAAATCTTTTATGTTAAGGTCAAACACAGTAAATTGAATAACTGACTTATCGTCGCCGCTTCTCAGACCCCCAAAAGCACATAAAAACAGGAAACTGCAACAACGTGCTGCCAATGTGAGTGAATGGCAAAATGCCAAAAGTGAGAGCCAGTAACGGGCAAAACCTTGGTCTGGTTCCATTCTAATTTCCTGGCGACAGAGAGAGAGAAAAAACAGCGCTTGTCACCATTAAGGTTCATTGGAAAAACAAGAGAGAATAAAATCCCGCAAATTAAATTCAATGATTGCAATTTTTTGTCTTGTTTCTTAAAATAAAAAAAGATCAAATGCCAAGAGCTTCGGGGTTGTCTCCGCATAATTCATACATCCGTGCTTTTTTTAGACGAATGACAATTCGCTTTCTGCATAGTAAATAGGAAAAGAGAAGTCGCTTTCCATAACCAACTCACACGTACGAGCTGGGAACAAAAAATAGAACAAATTTGTTCATGCAAAAGAGCATGTGCACTAAAATTTTGCTTTTTGCCTTTCGAACAAACTTTTTCATTTTTTTTTTCTTTTACGTCCAAATGTAATCCTCACAGGACTGCGCGCGGTTACAATGACAAATCCAAACCGACGGATTTTGGATCAGCAATTTGGTTCATTCAAAGTTTGTGCGTGGTGATGCCAAAATCAAACTGAAAAATACCTGTCTGCGCACACACAACCACAACAAATACTTGATTTTTTTTTTATAGAAATAATACCAGTTAGAAGAACTATGGGTAATAAACGATTTTAGGCTTTTGGCGTGCAATAAAAGAATTTAGTGTTTGAATTTGAGATCTAGTGACTGGGAAAAGACTATAAAAGAAGATGCTTAAGTTATTGTTCCAATAATCACAATCACGGCATTATTGAGGACCCACCAGTGGGTTCGACAAACGGAAATGACGTGGAGAAAGATTCAGACTATTTTTCATATTTTGGAAATTCAGAAATCTCTCAAAATCCTCTAAAATCTCGCAAAATTGTAACCAAATCTTGAGATTCGAAATCCTATTGTTGTAATAATTATGTTTCTATAAACAACAAAAACAAGACAAAACATGTCTAAATAAGAAAGCGACACTACTTCGTTTTAGGGTTTTTACAAGTAAAACTGTTGGTGGATGCATCACCTTGAAGCACCATAACAATTCGAAGTTTAACACCCAATATAATCTGCACTGTGTGGCAGTCATTTTGAATTTTAGTTATTATAAAAAGTAAAAACAGAACCACGCTTAAACCACATCACAAAACCACTCCAATTGTAGTTTCTGTTTTCGCAGTTTTGGATGATGGTTTGCCATCAAAAACATGCACTTAGTGCTCCACTTTTCTTGTAAGAAAATTTTTTTTGTTGTGGTTATCATGATACGCCAAACACCAATGTTATTGTGCTAGTTTCATTTTTATTTTTTTTCTATTCTAATTTTCCATACGTCTGAATACATGAGATTAGAAGCTTTACCACTGCTCGAAGAGATAAGTGAGCAAAAAAGCCAACATTTCCCAGTTGTACATTTTTTTTTTTTTTTTAAAAACATTGATTAAAACGTACAATTAATCAACGGTTTTTCCCTACTAAATGGGAGCAAGTTCCTGAGCTTAGCACAACGATAAAAGAAGAAAGTTTGAGAGCAATTCCTACGATATATAAAAGGGAAATTGAACATCGGCCCCGTTATTGCACTCTTCAAATTAGTTTAAAGTCGTTGAAAAAATTCAAAGCCTTCGGGTTTTGTTTTTAACAATTCGACAAAGGTAGATAACGTAAAGATAATCCAGCGCGAGTTTAGCTCAAGAACTCTCCCGAGATAATTCTAATGAGATGCTATTAAGCGAGCCATAATTTGTTACCTTTTTTGGCAGCGTAACTGCTGTTGTGGTTTCATTCTTAATTTATTCGGGAGCGTTAAAAATGCATCTAAATTTGTCCGAAGTATTGTAACTTGCAATTACTGAATTTAAAAAAGATTTATTCATCGTTGTAAAAATAATTGCGAAAACACCTCTAATTTTCAGGTAAAATATTAACCATTTGCAAAGATTTTTATCTACGTTTTGATGCGGATTTAATTTCCTAATTTCCTTTAATTCTCTAATGCAGCAGTTATATGCAAATTTCCCACGTAATAATCTGCACCTATTAATTAAAACAACACAATGGTACAGTGACTCAAAAAATTGTTCACATAACTTGTACATTCCCATTCAATCCAAATAAAAAAATCAATAAATGCCACAAATCATTAACATTCAAATGCGACATGCCATAGCTGCATTTACATGTGTTTGCGTATGCCCAAATCTTCATTGTTTGAGTCTTACACCATTATTTTGAGCAATTTGAACAATTTTTTGCTGCTCCAATGTGATTGATTTTTGCAGTTGGAATTACTGTTATTGTACAAATATATTCGAAATTGGGGATATATAACAACATTATGTTTCAACACGACAATATCCCAAACACACGGCAAAACTTACTAAGAAATGGCTTCAGGACTTGTAAATTAACGTTTTGGACAATCTTTTTTTTAGCTAATATAAGATACTACCTCAACCATGCGAACAATTTTTTGAGTCACTGTATGTAGAATTTCCTTTCTACGTCAAGTGTTGGCAAATCAAACATTTTTCAGTTCGCCTATCAATTTTCACGTGATTTCGGTCTTTCCACCAGAAAACCTTCTTTCCCCAGTAATGAGATTTACGGAAAGCTATGCTCGCAAACACAAGTTGGCAACCAGGTCCCGAGCCAAACTCGTTGAACTGCACGAGATTTGTTGTGGGAAAAATTTTTTTTCTTCTTGTAACTGACTCCAACAGCACTTGAGCGTTGAACGTCAACACTTGAGCTTTAATTTAACTAACTTTAGCAAAACCGCCGCACAAAAACCGAGTAAAGAGGAAAAATAACACGGTGGAAAACTTCAAAATAGAACCTTTTAAATTGGATTTCAGACTAGACTAAACTTTATATATGTTTAAAAGCATAAAAACCCGAAGAAAAAAAAAATAAAAGACTTTTATTTTTATTTTTTTTATTTTCATAGAAACTACTCTTTAATTGTGATGAATGGATGAGTTTCACGAGCCTGAAAAAACTTTATGCTAAAGCGAAGAGAAAGGAAGTAAAACGATGAAAAATAATAAAAAGTAATAAAAAATAATACTCACAACTTCTTTCTATAAATTTAACGACCAAAATGACAAATGACGCAATTCCCTACCCGCAGTATTGCACAAAATAACATTACTCCAGTCTATTCACCATGTGCAAGCCTGAATTCCTTAGTTTCCGGCAAGCAGCAGGAAATTTGATTCAATAAAACGCAATTAAAATAAACAACTCGAAAAATTACAATTTTTAATTTTAATTCCACTCGGAAGAAACCACAACAAAAGAGCATTGAGTGCTCAGTGCTAGAGAAATGAATCTGCAGACCGTCAAGATCAATAATACTCTCAATTCAACGTGAAAACGAAACCTTACTTCTCGTGAAACCAAAAAACGTGCGGGTAGAACGTAATACCTCGAGACGACTCTTATGTTACTCGCATTCTTCTTCTTCCTCCTAACCGAAATGTGAAACAAAAGGAAATAAAACGCCCACCGCTCGTAATTTATTCCCGCGAACCAAACCAAAATCATTTCGGAGCTGGCATTTGGGAGAAATGTGTCTTCCAGTTAATGCACTGCCCGACCGCTATCTCCCAATATTCTCATTCGCGAGAAACATGCCAAGAATCTTCTTATTCCCTCGCCAGACAACAAGTAAATAACGACAAAAGATAAAACATACCTGAGACATAACCCTAAACTATGTCAGCAAGTTTAGTTCAAGTTAGAGAAGATAAAAACAATATGTCAACCGAACACAATGCCACCGTTTATATCTAAATTCCATTTTTTTTTTTTACGCATGAAAACACAAAAAATATAAAATTGTATATCGCGCACGAATGAACAGTAAGCGCATTTCAAAGTTTCTGTTTATGCCGTTTTTGGAATTTTATGTAAAAAGCCAAAACAAAATACAAAAATACACCTATACTCTGTTTCACACAACTTGCGAAATACTCCCATTGGTTGGGCATATCACAAGCTCAAGAATACATATATCTTG
>JAQFXT010000429.1:0-38475 GCA_034683725.1 Strigamia crassipes
CAGTTACTTTTTAGAAATAAATCTTCAGTTACTTTTTAGAAATAAATCTTCAGTTACTTTTTAGAAATAAATCTTCAGTTACTTTTTAGAAATAAATCTTCAGTTACTTTTTAGAAATAAATCTTCAGTTACTTGTAGTTAATCGTTAAAAGCATGTAACTGGATTACAATATGTTTTTTTTTTAAATTAAAAAACTGAAAATCCAATGTGTTAGGGGAGTAAGGCGTTGCTACCGAATACGAGAAATGCAATTAAATTCATTAAATAGTAAACAAGCACTGCAACATCTGCCTGTTGACAATTCAGAGAAAATAAAACAGTGATTGTTCAGATTACAGTTATAATTTCAGTAATGAATACAAACGCTTTACTGCAATAACAAAATCGATTTTGAAAATGAATAACTACAAAAATTATTAATTTTTTTAGGGTAGTTGTTTTCCTGCAGCCTTGCTAAACCCTACGCCCGGCAGTACTGTAATTGATGCTTGTGCAGCACCTGGAATGAAAACAACTCACCTTGCTGTATTAATGGAAGACAATGGGTATGAAATAATTTATGTATTTGTACATTTTTTTTTAACAAAACGTTTTGATGTACCAACATAAAGTGACATGATAACGTAATATAAAAAAGTATTTAATGATTTGGCCTACTTTCACACGTAAGGTCGTTTTTAATTGATATACAGTTATATCAAACTGCACAATCTCGTGAAAATGGAGGGACAATTTTTGACATTTGTCAAACAAAACTAGGTCGGACGGTTTTTATTTTTTAATTTTTTTTATTTAATAGACTTATCTTAGCTGTGGATAAAGATGAAAAAAGAAAAAAAAGACTGGAGGATAATTTAGAATCTTCCAGTGTTACTTGCACGACGTGTTATTGTTGTGATTTCACAAGTATTGATCCAACGGAAGAACCTTTTTGCAACGCCGAGTATATTTTGGTGGACCCTTCGTGCTCGGGATCGGGTAAAACTAAAATAAAAACATTAATTTTATTCGAATTATTAATTGTATTTTATTCAGGAATGGTTAACCGGATTCTCGAAGATTCGGCAAAGGCGACGAACAATTCTGCTGATAGACTTCGTAGATTAGAATGGTTTCAATCACGGTGTTTGGATCACGCGATGAAATTTCCCAATGTCAAACGAATTGTGTATTCTACTTGTTCTTTCTCTACGGAAGAGAACGAAGCTGTAGTCAGTAAAACGTTAAAAGACCACAGAGGTGAGTTTCGTTTGGTTAGAGCGCTGCCCGATTGGCCACGACGAGGTATAACGGAAGGAATTAAAAAAATGTCAAGGGCTATACGAACCGATCCACAAGCTGACTTGACTGGCGGCTTTTTTTTTGCTGTAATTGAACGGAAAAATAAAGTGTAAACCAAATATACTGAAAAACGTTATAAGTTATCTGTATTCGCCGGGTTTGAAAGAAATCAAAAGAAATGTTGACATAAACTGAATATAAACGGATTTTCTTCCTTGTGTAATGTCAGAAATGTGAAGAAATATATATTTCGTGACATCTTCATAAATAATAAATCAATTGATAGACGATCAATTTTTAGTGTTTTTTTATTGCAACATGAAATAATAAAGTTAGCAGCCAAGTTATTACATCCGAAATAAATTTATTGTCAATTTGTTGTTATTATTTTTTAAACTAACTAAGCTGGATTCAATTTAAGAAGTTATTATTTATTTATTTGACATTTCGTTCAGTTAAGTATATAATTGTTTAAATATAATATCGATTTAATATGTCAATACGTTGTAGAAAGAAGAGGAAACAACGGAAAATTTGAGAGAAATACAAAGTAACTTAACTCTGTTGGCTAATTTGTGATTGGTCAATTCCTATTCGATTCACTTGTTTGGTCGTCCAGGAGACAGGATAAACAGTTTGCCTGACCACTGGTCATTTTCTCTACGGTTCCACTCACTTACCGGTGCTCAATTTTTATCATACACTTGTTCCTAGTTCTTCTGGTGAGTTTTAAAATATTACTTATTTTTAAATTATGGTTTAATAATTCTATTTTTTTTTAATTAAAATAATTATTGAACGATGTCATTTGTCTCGGGTCTAAAGGGAATAGTTTGTTTACAAAAGTCACAATACCATATTGGCGAAAAGACTTTATTATTGAAATTAAAAAAAAAAATTAAAATGCGAATCAATACGTACGGTTCGGAATTCCAAGTAATTCTTGGGCAGTTATCGTGGTTTGAAAAATATTGAATTTTCGTTGTTGTTGTTGTATCAGAATTGATATAGAAGACATTATATGAGTATAGTACACTTATAATCGATTTGTTAGGCAAATAAGAGACATAATATTTGTTTAGCGTATGTCGTTAAGCGTAATTGCGTCTTAATTGTTAAATAGTTAGCCAATTCTGAGGGTATTTTGTTTTATTTATCCCAGTTGCTAAGAAATTATAAATTAATTGCGGCTTTACACACCAAAACGCATCAGTTATATCAAATAGCCATATAATTGAATCAAATTGACACTTTTATTTATTTTATTTTAGGTTTACATGTTTTATTAACTATGCAAAAATCGGAAATAATGAGAAATAAATTAGCATTTTTCACCGTAACGACCAATTTACATGAAAAATGGATGCAGTGTAAATTGAACCTTTCGATATAAGACCAGCAAATCGTTTACAAAGAGTGAAGAAAAAGGATTAAAATATGGCAACTAAACTACCGCTTCCGGTCTTCTATATTCCACCACGGCCACCTCAGAGGCAACAAGCTGGGAAAGACCACGTCCATGTTGTTGACCACATGCACGTTTCCCCCGAAAGACTACCCATAACCCCACCACCAAAATTCCCACCACCAAAATCCCCACCACCCAAGCCAAAGTCAGCTCGAATTGTCCCGATACCACCGAGACCAGGAACAGCAATAGTGAAAAAAGCCATTGATCCGTCCGCGAGGGATGACGGGAAAATCCAATTGGGACAACTGCACCATGAAACAGAAATCAAGCGCAGACATTCAGCTCATGATGAGGTACAGGAGGTGCAAAGAGCAATTCGGAAGATTGAATTAGTTAAACCCGCTCCTGCTGCTCCGCCTGCCGTTGCGAAAGCGCTGACTGACATCAGATCTAATGCCAAGTAAGTTACTTAACACAAATCTTAACATTTTTAAATTAAAAAAAAAAAAAAAAATTTGAAAAAGTTGCAATGATTCATCCAGATTTTTTGTTTCATTGACAAACAACTAATACATCTCGAAATTTAATTTGTTGTTACATATGTAACACAAATTGAACACCTTTAAAGTTGCTACTCGGCATGGCACGCGTGTAGACATGTAATACTCCCATTTTAACTTGCTTCTCGGCATGGCACGCGTGTCTGTATAGCAGCGCAAACATGTAATACTTTCTTTTTAAGTCGGTCCGCGGCGTAGTACGCGTGGGTGTTGCAGTATAAACATGTAAAACCTTTTTATTTTCCTTATAGAATGGAAACTAAGACAAAAAAACCGGCGACAACACCTGGTCCAACAACGAGACATGGTCGTAAAACTCGCGGAGGAACGTTCAGAGCGTATGGTTATGAAGATCCGCTTTTTGACGGTACTGGACGTGACTACCGAGCACGTTTGGTGACATTTTACAAAAATGGTGACCCGTTCTTTACTGGAATCAAAACTTCATTTCGGCCGGGAAGAGATTTTGCTAGTTTGGAAGCACTTTTTAACTATCTGACAACACGGATGGACTTGCCGTTGGGTGTCCGTTACATTTTTACGGTGGAAGGTGTGCGAATTCGGAGGCTGGACGAATTCGAAAGCGGGGCATCTTACGTTTGTAGTAGTCGGCGGAAATTCGAGCCTTTGAATTACACCGTGGATCACAAAAAAATGTGGAATCCGCATTTGAAATTTGAAAATCCAATAAGTGAGGAGTTGAAATTATTCCGAGCACCATCGCCGCCCGTTAAAAAGATTAATGGGGTCCGAGAACGATGGTCACCAGACGCACCTTATAATGGCTCGCTGCCAGGGTCCCGAGAGGGTCGAGTTATTAAAGTCATTAATAACTTGAATCAAAAAATTCAGGTGAGTAATTTAGAATTGAATAGATAAATAAAAACGTTCTGTTTAGTTGTTGGAAACCAAAAATTGATTTTTTTTTCCCTTCTAAATTAAAAAAAAAAAAAAATGCATTTAAATAAAAAAAAATTAAATGAGAAACATCAAAAAGCATATAAAATAAGGCATTTATTATCTCATATCTCAATTTTGTCATTTTTTAAAGTTATAAATTCAAACTGGGCATTTATTAACTGAATATTATCTTTAAAATTAAAAATTTAATTTAATTTAATTTTTTTTTTTAAATTTGTATAATAAAATTTAAAGGCCATTACCTTTTTCAGTCTTATATTGTTTTGATATATTTGGTTTTGATGCTTATCTGACGGCGATCGATAAAACAAAATCACATAACACGTGTGCGAGTTAGCGAACGTTCAATTACATGTTTACGGGTTTGGATAAATGGCGACATTTGACATTTGGTTATAAATCACGATTTTGGAAAAAATTTTACTACATTAAAAATGTTCGCGTGTTGAATAAGCAAATCTTGATTATTACACAAGTTTGGGTATAAACGTTGTTGAAGAGCCATTTGTCGTGACCAAATTGTGGGTAATTACTTGCAAGTAGGTCGAATCTGAGGTTATATGAAATTTTTTTTGTTTTCCTTGAGCTAATTATTGATTTTGTTACGTGATCGATAATATCAGTTCAAATAGTTTGCAATGTTTACACGCAAGATTCCAAGGAAACTAAATGCATGAGCAGTAAAATTGTAATAACCTTGAGTATAATGGAACATAATTTGGGTTTCAAATGAATTGAATAGTTCGAAAAGTTGAATGGAACGTTTGAATTCTATTTTGGTTATAAAATTAGTTAACTAACTGCGATACTGTTTGATAGCCCAACTTTTTTCTCGCTTATTTTATTTTTCGTGAATTTAATTAGTCACACAATCACTTTTTACGAGTTTGTGTTTTTATTTGATGTCAATTTGCTAAATTAGATATTGAAAGAAGAAAAAAAATTTATGTGAGGGAATCATTAAACATGACCTAAATGCACTATGACCTAAAAAAAAATTGTGTTGGAGTATCGGGCTAAGCGTTATAGCGCACGAAAACCAATTTATAAGAATTATCTCATCTCTGAATTTCACAGATTAGATTTTTTTTTATGAATGGGTAAATTAAGGCCTAGGTTATTACAAATAGAACAGTGAATAGTAAAAACTTTTTTTGCGCAGTTATGGATGAAAAAGACATTACTTATTCGTATTAAAAACTAATTTATCGAAACATTTATTGAAACGAGGCCAAAAGCAACCTTGAATACAATAAAAATTTAAAAAAGTTTATTTTTAAGAAAAATAAATCGATAAGTCGTGTTAGCTGGTACTCAAAAGAAGCCATATCATCCCGTTTTAATAAATAAGATAAAATATTAACGCACAACACAAACTTGTGCCAGATTTACCGTTATATAATTAGTTGTTGTCACGTTGAAGTGTTAACGTGGCAGAAAAACCTATATTTTGATTTTGTCGGTTGGACGATTTCCATGGTATTTAGATGCACTTAAACTCCAAGAAAAAATCAATACAAACAGCTCAATGAAAAACGATCATCTCATCTTCTCTTTCTCGCCCATTCATCCATTTTTATTAATTATTTTTCTCGTTTTTTAATAAAAATTCAGAGTCGCATTCTGCTAAATTTGAGAACAGCACAACCGTGGGAAGAGGTGCTGGAAGATCTCGGACAGGCACTGAAATTAAAAGGAGCGAAAAATCTGTACACGGTTAACGGACAAGAGGTAAATCTTATTTAACTTTAAGGGAATAACATACTGGAATTGGTGGATCAAATGTTCCTATTTGTAAAGCGACGCATAATTGATGATTGCATGGAAACATGTGCCCGCGAAAATCATTGAGAAGTTTGGGTGCTATCCAACTTTTTTTTTATTACACATTATTGTACTCATTCTGGTCGTTTACTCGTGATGTCACGTAGCGTATAAACCAATGAAATGTGCGCTCAAAATAAATGTGACGTGTGGCCTTCAAAAATTGTGGACGAATGGAAAAATTATGTTCTAGATATCACGAAGTCAATTCGTGTTAAACGCGCAATATACTAACACAATTTGTGATAGAATATCTAGTTTGAATAAAATTGCCTTTATTCTGATGAAATGTAACAAATAATATTAATGTGTGTTGTTTTTACGTGCGATTAATTTACAGGTGAAAAGCTTTTCTCAGCTCCGCAATGAATTCAAAGACGTGGAAACGTTTTATTTGGATACTGGGGAATCGCACATTACTCGGACACGAGGCGATAACCGTAAAGAAAGTTCACGATCTCTCGACGATGTGTACGACCATCAACGAGACAAGAGGGGTAAGCGACCCGGCAGTGCCCCTCCCGTCCCCGGGGACAGAGGTACGTACTACGAGTCGAAGGGACGGCGGGGGGACAGGGCTGTGCTACCTTTAAATCAAGATTATTATTAATTAGAATCAATTTATTGTGACATTTAAGAGAAAATCATTTAGTAAATACCGTAAGTGATTTAAAAAAATAAAAATAAAAATGGTAAATGAAGTTATTTTAAAAAATAAAATAAAAATAGTAATTAAGTGAATTTGATAAAATAATAAAAAATAGTAATTCAGTGATTTTGAAAAAAAAATAAAAAAAATAGTAATTAAGTGATTTTGAAAAAAATAATAAATATAGTAATTAAGTAATTTTGAAAAAATAATAAATATAGTAATTAAGTAATTTTGAAAAAAATAATAAATATAGTAATTAAGTGATTTTGAAAAAATAATAAAAATAGAAATTAAGTGATTTGAAACAATGGTTATGAATTAACTTTTTGCAATGTCACAGTTATTACTTATTACTAATTTTAAAATCAAACTTGAAATTGGAAGGAATTTTTGTATGCAATTATTTCGTTATAATAAATCGGCCATAAAAGTAGACAATTTGTGATGCAGGGTTTGCCAAGCGACGCTAAAGTGGATGCTATAAAGCAGATAAACATTTTTTTAAATGGAAGAAAGGAGCGGCTCGAAACTGATTTGAGTTGAGAAGGAAACGCAGAGATTGTAGTATACAGTGACAAGAAAGACCTTATTTTGTATCGTTTATTTTTATTTATTATCTTTTTTATTTATCCGTTTACATTGTGCATGCGATATATTTGTTTTATGTTTTATAAGACGATTCCAGTGATGGAATAAATAATGCTAGGTTTGGTTAATTTTGAGCATGAATTGCTTTTATTTTTTTTTTTTAATTATTTTTTATTTTGTGTGTGTGGTGCTAAGTTACAAAATAATCAAATGTAATTAATATCTAACTTTAAGCATTAATACGATTTTTTGTTATTGTAATACGTCATTTTTTAGATCTAAAAATAAAACGTTTATACCGTCTAGAAAAAGTTGCAATTTTATTACTTTTTGCCTTCAAACTCGTCAAACGCCACACAAAAAAAGTAAGTTTTTCTTTTATTTTTTTATTTAGCGTGTAAGTTTTAGGTTAAGACAATTTTGTTATTTGAATTTGTTGATTTTTTTAAATTTTTATTTTGGTTTTGCAAACATATTCGACGAAATGAAATTTGAATATTTTTAATAGCGATAAAGAAATTCGAATTTTTGTTGTGTACATTTGTTGACGCGAGTTTTGCTTCACTGCCTTACGTCTAGCTGGTTTAACTTCAGTATATTGGACAAGATAATGAGGAAGGGCGGATCTCTGTTTTGATGACTAAAACAACATTAATTCTAACGGATGGCATGAAAATTATACGTTATTTATTTTCAAACTTTTACTTGATTAGTGTGTGTGATTATTTCCTGTAATTAACTTTTTGTGCGGTACTTATTTCATGTTTAATTTTTTCAGACGAAACTACTAATAATGAAAATGGCGATACCGTGGCTTATACTTCGCCTCCGAACGAAATTTATGAATCGTCAGTTGCTCCTGTACGAGTTTTGATTAATGGCGCTCGGCGTGATTTTTATCCTCCCTTACATCAACGATTGCGAAGTGATTTATCAGCTCCGGAGAAGTTTCTCAAGTTAGATTGGGTGTATCCTTTTGATTTGACATATCAAACAAACCAAAAAGTTTAATTAGTTTTATTTTATTTTACATCGAGTTAAGGTTAAGGTGAGCATTGGTAACTTTTCAGTTTATTGGCTTTTTAATGGGGGAAATGAGTTTTTCTATTGAATTTGGCATTTAAGATACAATTAGTTGTTTAAGACTCGTAAAAATCTTTAAATTTCTCGGGCGCTGGACATAAAAACTGCTAAAATTTGGGATCGATGAACTTGACTTTAATTGACTTGTTGCTTAGCAACATACAAATAATTGTAAACAGTTTTAACAGAAAAAGAGAGAAAAAATCAATGAATGTTTTGCACAGGGAAGGGAAGAGCAAAATCATTAATGCGAATATAAATCTAATGCAATCTTAATTTAATGGTGAATTGTTAAATTTAAAATAAAAATGTGGTTTTAAAACGATTTATACTGATGTTTCTGATAGTTTTCATGATGCGCGCAATTTTGCTCGTTTGTCAAACATCCTTAAACGTCTACAAGTTTGCTTATAATTATAAAAAAATATTATTTAAAAAAAAAAAAACAACTAGCTAAACCTTTTCTTAAGTAAAATTAGATACGGATACCGTGGTTATGACGCCAAGGACAATCTCAAGATACTAGCTACTGGAGAATTGATATACTATGTTGCGACTGTGGTTGTTTTATTCGACAAAATCAAACACAGACAAAGGCATTATTTGGGCCACACTGAAGACATAACTTGGTAAGTACTCAAAATTAAAATTAAATTAGGGGCATCAGAAGCGAATTCGTATGTTGTCATAGGAAAAGGACCCCATGTGGCTGCGGGTGTCCCCGAATTCTAAAACAAAAGTTTTGAAAAATATTTAAAAACAAAATCTTTTTTTAAAATTAATTATATATATATATATATGTATATATATATATAAGTTTTCTCACGATATATGTGTATATATACATATACATCTTGAGAAATACTTATATACATATATATAATTAATTTTTAAAAAAAGATTTTGTTTTTAAATATTTTTCAACCCGGGGCCCAAAAAATGGCTGCGAAAATGGCACCACAGAAACTGCGATCATTTCCTGCATTTTGTAACCAAGAATTTTAAATATCCCTCTTTGTTATCCTTGTGCTTTTCTTACACGCTAGCAGGGGTAATTTTCTATTTGATGGCCCGTGATGTGTAAATTACGTGCAAATAACACGCTAAAAGCCACCCCACCTGGTCTTTACATAAATAAAAACGCAAAGTCATTCATTCGATATTGAATGTCATTATTTTAATATAAAAACACAATAAAAATTAGTACAAAAGTAACTTATGGTTATAGAGATTTTACATGGTGATATCATGCCCATTCCCTTTACGTTTAACAGTTTGCTCTAATTTTTCTCGGTTTACATAGGATAATCTTAATCCTTTCTGAATGTAACCCTCTCTGTCATCCTCTTCTAAGCTTTGCCACGCCTTGTAAATGACATACATCTTCTCTTCTTTTTCGGTGTGAATTAATTTATCCAAATTCTCATTTGCATAAACCAGAAAACCCCAATATTCTCTTGGTTTCTCCCGAAGTTCCTTCTCATTCAAAGCAATCGCTTTACTACTATTTTTAACTTTAAAGTCTTTTTTGTTCACTGATTTTTTTTTAATTTGACCACGATTTTTATTATCTGCTGAACTATTTTCAATCTTTTTCTTACATACATGATCAATTGCTTCTCCTTTTCTCTTTCCAATCACTAGGGCTTTATTTGTGGCTTGTAAAAAAAGCCTTTTCTCTTCGTAATACCTAAGACGGTACATCTCTTTCTTAGCAAGAGGCAACTTTCTGTATTCTGCCCCAGCTAGTGATCCTAACTGTGAACAATTCATTTCTGGATGTTTCTTCTTTAATTTATCTCTCACTTCGAGAAAAAAATGCATGTAAGGAAAACTGGGTCGTTTTACACTAGTTGTCGCAGCAACTTTGCTCGGTGACTTTTTCTTCTCTGGAATCTTTGCCAATTTTTTCTTGGGCACACTCTTAACTGACTTTTTGTTTGAATCAACAATCTTCACTGACTTTTGATTGGCTGCATTCTTATTCTTTAAAGAACTACTTCTTAGTGACCGTTTCTCTGACGTGGTTGTTTTCTCTATTATTTCCAAATGAGTATCAACCTTTTCTCCACAATTAACGACAACTCGAGACCAATTAGTTTTTGTCAATACTGTCTCTAACTCCACATTAAACTGACCCTGTCCAATAATACCATGTGCTGCCGAGTTCACATCAGTTTGAGTACTAATATTTTGAACTGGTACCGGTATTTCTTTAAAAAGATCATCAAGATTTTCCTCATCTGCTGTTATTTCACCTCCAATGTCTTTTACGGTCAAGCTGAGCTCCATTTCATTTGATGTGGCCGTTGGGTTTTCAATACTTTCAGTTACTTGCAAATTCTGAGTAGAAACAACCCTAGAAGTCGTATCGTTGACGAAAGGAACGTGAAAGAACTTCTCGGCATCAACCAGAAGTTCACTCAGAGTTCGGTGGCAACGCACCATTTCGGTCACTTCCAATAATTTGTCTCTGCAATCATTAGCGGTGAACCGACCGAATTTGAGTCTGTCCCAGTCCAATAAGCAGATCGAAGTTGTATATTTTAGTATATCATTTTCAGGAAGGAATTCCTTGGTTGTTTTGAGCAGTTGTTGAATATTTTGAAAAGTCCATTCCTTACTGACTGCAGATGAAAGATATAAATCAGTATTGATTAATTAATTAGTTTTGAAAAAGTAGAACTGTATAATGCTATAAAACAATTTAGGCTTAATTACCATTTCGGCCATTGAGGTTAATGTCTTCCGTCAACACTTGTGAATTTGTGAATGATGTGGTAGACATGATCTATGAAAGTGCAAGGTTAAAATTTTAAAATTCATATTATGACATCAGTACGTTATTACAATGTCTATTACAGTATTGGATGCTGAATTATAAAACAAAACGAAACGCAAGACAACAAAACAAAAGCAAACTCTGATTTCAGTAATTTGTCACTAGGGTATTTTTGCGACTGTATGAGGTAACTAAAAGCAATAGAAACTGAAAACGCAAACAAAAAAATCTAAAAAGTTTTGATTGTTTCTAACATACCTTGTAGCTTGCCCACTTTGGTCGTTGTTGTAGCCGTTATTCTGTGGCCCAGCGTTCCACTGTTGAAAGTTCAGATTGAAGTGATGGAATTGCAACACTAGACTATGTTTCTATTTACAAATTTATAAAATAAACACTGCCCCATCTGTAGGCTATAAATGTAACATGAAACGCCGGAAGAAGTCTTTCTGTTTCCCTTGTGCAACAATCGACAAGAGATCGGGTGTCGGGGAGGGTAATTCGACAAACGAGACATTATAAATTTTCATTTTTAAAAAAAAAAAAAATTCCTTCTGGCTTGCGTGTAACCCGTAATAATTGTATATTTTTCAGGCTGTTATTATCATCTAACGGAAATATCATTACTACTTCCTGCTGGGAAACCTCTATCTTTTGCTTTGTTTTATTCATACAAAAAAAGTTAAGATACAATAATTTACTAAAATTCCCTTCTCGCACGAGTTCTTAAAAATATTTCTGCAAAGTCCAAAGGTATTTAATGAATTTTGCTCCCAAGGTTTAGTAATTGGTAAACAACAGAACTGATAGCATCAAAGTGCACAGCTGGCAGATGGCTATAAACTTACTACACAACCGCAGGAAAACCAAAAATAAAAAAAAATTACAAAATTTTAAAAACAATTTTATTTTACTTCTTTACAATTAATTCGTATAAAATAAATGAGATAAAAAATACGAAAGGTTTTATTTCAAGTCAAATCGGTAGAAAATTAGCGGTGATGAAATGTGTGATTCGCATTAAATTCATTTCGCAGTTGTTTTAGGTGTATAAGAAGTCATATTGACTTGACTCAAAACCCTTTCCTGCATTTTCTCTCTGCTTTCATACGGCAGTTTAAGAGCCTTCATGATATACTCTTCCATCTCGTCATCTTCCAAGCTGCGCCACAAATTGTACATCACGTCCATCTTGTCTTCCGTCTTCGTGTGGGTCAATTTGCCCAAATTCTCATCCGCGTACCACAATAAACCCCAATAGTCTCTTCCAACATCCGTGGATTGTATATTAGCCAAAATATCCGTTTCTTCGGGCTTTTCAGCTTTAATCGGGATATCGACAGTCGGTGCTAAAATATCTTCGCTCGCGGTTAAGCAATCACCGACCGTTTCCGCCGTTTCCGCTGTTTCCGCTTCTTCCGCTCCATTGATAACAACATTTTCCGCAATTTCCGTAGCGTCGATAAATTCTTCGCTCGAAGTTTTCACTTTTTTCACATCATCTTTCTCCAATTCGCTTTTTCTTTTCCCATTCTTTTCGATCTCTTTGATTTTCTCGTCGTAAACTGCTTTTTGAGCGTAATACTTTTGCCGGTATATTTCTTTCTGGGATATGGGCAACTGCTGATATAATTGTCCAGCCATCGCGGCTAATTGGTTTACATTTAGGTCCGGGTAGTTTCTCTTCAAATTCTTCCTTTCCGCGCAAAAATATTGTATAAAAGGAACGAGCGGTCGTTTGATGCTACTTTTCGCGGTTTTTGCCTTTCGTGTGAATATTCTTTTTCGTGGTTTCGGTGTCGTATTACTCGTTTTTCCAGTCGCTTTTTTAGTTGGCAGTGATTTTAATGCGTTTACTTTATCCCCACAATTAACCACGACTTGTGACCAATTTGTGTGCTTCAAAATATTCTGTAACGACACATTGAATTTATTGTCTTCGTCTTCCTGTTCGGCTAAAGTGACTTCTTCATTTCGAGTCACGTCCATTTCTTCCGTGTTTTTGGCAACTTGCACATCATTCGATCTTCTCGAGTTTAAAAATAATTTCGGCGTTTTTGCACTTTGGCTGTTAGCGTCTTGTCTGTCCATTAAAACAACACGGTTTCTTAAGGTAATTGTATTTGCTTGAATTTCAATAGGATTTTGTTGCGGGGTGCTTAAGGCCACAGAAACGGCAGTTTTTGGTGCGGTTGCTTGTTCCGTCTCAAATTCTTCATTCCGGACGTTCGCACTCCCTTTTTCTTTGAATACGAAAATCTTTTCCGAATCATTTATAATTTCAGTCAAAGTTCTAAAGCAACGGGTGCTCTCGAGTAACTCCAATAATTTTTCCTTGCATTCAGCTCCGGTGAACGAGTTGAATTTGAGTTTATTCCAGTCCAACAAGCCAATTGCTGTCGAATATTTGATAGCATCGTTATTTGGAAGATGCTTTTTGATTTGGTTGAGCAATCGTTTAATATCAGGGAACGTCCACTGCGCATTCGTCTCTAGAAAAGGCAACAGTTTTGTCAAAATAAATTGTCAGTGATTGTTATTGTAACAAATATATGAGACCATACGTAAACTTACGGTCAATGTTGAGTCGTGAGGCATCAGCGCATGCACGGGAAACGCTTGCGTTTGACGTTCGCGGTTCCATTGCAAATTTTAAAGCGCTTATTGCGTTTCTGTGAAATAAAACATGTTGCCAATTAAAACATTTTATACGTGTGTATAAAATAACACGCGCGTACTTGCACCGATACACTGAAATAGATCGTAGTCAGGAAAATTGAGTAACCCTCGTTTCATCGGAACGCGGTCGATTAGGTAGCGCGATACAACCGGTGTGTAACTTCGGCGATTTGTCACCAGACTATGCTTATGCTTAGCTTCTTTCACTCCAACTTCCGTTTTCAAATATTCCGACCATTTGAATTATTTTAGACGTTTTTTGTATCTATATCTGCAGATACTGCACCAAATATTCAAAAATGCCTTTCTTTCAGTTTGGCGTTAACAAACAACGCCGACACGTGCGCAACCGGGCAGAAAGAAGGAAAAGGAAAAACCGGCATGGTATATTTTTTTTAAAATGAAACATTTTTTTGATAGCGCATAAAATAAATATAATAAATGTACGTATTTTCAATGTAGGCACATATTCGCATTTGGGATGTATTTAATTTGACAACTTTGACCATTATTGGAGTAAATGAAGTTGATAACGGAGTCGGAGCACTGGCATTTTCTAGACAGGTAAATGCAGGGAGTTACTCAACTATTCTCTTGTTTCATGGTTTTAATACATTTTATTTTTATTATTTTATTTAATTTAGAATGAAGGTAGTTATTTAATGGTAATGGATGACAGCTCGGATCACGTTCTCTCCATGTGGGATTGGAAGCACGAACGAGTTTTAGGAAGAACAACCGTCCGTAGTCGATTCGAAACATTTTATCGTAGAAAATTTTAACAAATTTTTTATTTTTATTTTTTATTTTCAGACGTACACGAGAGAAGTTAATGGCGGTAAATTTCATCCCCACGATGACAACGTTATAATCACTTTTGGTCGGGCGCACTTGACTGCTTGGCGACGTCGTAAAGATGGCATGTTTCAAAAGAATGAGCTAATGAAAACAATTGTACGTTCATTTTGAGAAAGAAATTTTTTTTTAAAAAAACGAAATAACAATTTGTTATTTTAAGGGTGATAATATTTTATGCCTCGAATTTGACGAAGATGGTGATGTAATCGCTGGCGATTCATCAGGTGCAATATCTGTTTGGACCGATAGCGGTGACGGCAGTTTCAGACTGTACAAAGAATTTCAAGCGCATCAAGTGAGAATTGACAACAATTTAGAATTTTAGTCAAATTATATTTGTGAATTTCGATTAATTAGAGAGGAATAAATTCGCTTCTTGTTTTGGCCGACGGAACTTTACTTTCCGGTGGTAACGATCGTTACATTAAAGCGTGGAGAAATGTGAAGCAGTACAAATTGATGGCAACGACTATGGTAAACGAATCAATGGTAAAATAAATCAAAAAATAATTTATTTTACTGAATTTTAATTTAAGCTTCCTGATACAACCGGTGGCGTGAGAACTTTATGCCCTCAACGCATTACAGCTGAAGATTCAAGCGTGTATGTTGGTACTACGCGTAATATTATCGTAGAGGGATCCTTGTATCGAAGATTTGCTATAACAGTACAGGTATTATCTGTTGAAATAATTTTTTGCTTTTGTTTAAAATTTTTTTTTTTAAATTTATTTTAAAGGGTCATTATAAGAGTTTGTTGGCATTGGCTACTGACCCCGATTTTGCTTCGTTCGCCACTGGTGGGGAAGATAAAGCTGTGTGTAAATGGACAATGCACAGATTGCAATGGCGAGCTCAGATTGAGGTAATTTGACGAATATCTGATTGGTGTATTGGAGTTTTTAATTTTTAATTTATTTGACAGACTGATTGTACAGCGTTGGCTTTTCATCCGTCCGATTTGGTTGTGGTGGCCGGGACTCAAGATGGCCACATTATTGCTCTCAATGCTGACACGGGAATGCATATTACAACGATTAATGTCAGCAAATCACCTGTCAGTTGCATGTCGTACAACAAAGGTAAAATTAATTAGTATTTTCGCCAAAAAATATACATTTTACGATTTGTTTATTTCAGATGGAACACAATTAGCAGTTGGTAACAAAGATGGCAATGTTTATTTATATTCTGTAACGAGCTCTGGATTTGTTTATAAAAGGCGTAATGTTATGCGGGTAATTCCAATTTCCTGTTGACAAATTCGCAGTCTAATTTTACTATTTAAAAAAAAAAAAAACATTTTAAGGGAAATGACACGCTGCGGAATATTGATTATTCACACGACGGGAGATATCTACAAAGTGACACTGACGATTACGACCTCCTTTATTGTAAACATTTGAAACGAAGCGGGAAACATATTTACAAATTGTTTTAATTGTAACATTTAGGGTATATTGCAAATTTTGAACAAGAAAAATTGCCTTCGACAATGCGTGATGTTAGATGGAACCGTTTGACCTGTACATTGGGTTACAGCATCAATGGTATTTATGCGTTTTTTAAAAAAAATGTTTAATAACAATATATATATTTTTAATATTATTTTATAGGCGTGTGGAACAACATGAATCAAAGAATCCAAGGCTTGATTACTTCGAGTCACGTGTCATCATCCAACAAACTCTTAGCTGCTGCTGATGACGAAGGTTACGTTCGACTATTTCGATATCCCTGCATTAATCCGAAGGTAAACTGATTTTAAGTCGACGTTTGAGTTAACTATGGAATTAACAATTTTTATAGGCGGATTATCATGAAATCAAGCCGTACACTGGTCGTGTAACGTCTGTTCGCTTCCTGTACGATGACAGTTTCCTCATTACTGCTGGGGGCACTGATGCTGCGCTAATGCAATGGATGGTTGTTTCAAATCGTTGAGAAGACATAAATCCATCAATCAGTTGCAGATTTCAAGGCAGGAGCTCAATTTCAGCCATTATACGTCAAAAAACATGATATTACAAATTACACAAATTGTAATGGTTGATGTTTGAGATACCTTTTTCTCTTATCGCTTCCGTAGTTATATATAGAATATTATTATTGTTACTAGATCTTTAAATCTTAGCTGTCGATGATTGTAGACTTAAAATGTATACAGGTGGGAGCTATTGTGGGGAAAATAATTTGTGAATTTTGAGCTGGAAGGTTCCAATTACTATTCGCTTAAAACCTAGTTGAGTAATTCGAACGTTCTTGCTTGAAAATCTTAAATCTTTTATACAATTGTTGGGACTAATTGAAATTTACTTCGTTAGCACAGTCTACGCTATTGACAACAATTAAATGTTTAAATTGACTATTTTTAATTTCCCACTCGTAGATTTTTACCAATTTAAACACAATTTTAATGACTAACTAAACTAGCGAATATCTTACGAATTTAATTGAGTTTGTTTTTCATAAATACGCTACGGCGCTCATTTGTTTCACACACTGGATGCATGGCGGAGCTTTGATGGAAGTTTGAGTATAATATTCTTCCAGTTAGCGGGAGAAAATCTAATGGGTATTTTATTTTACTTCTATAAAGCACAAAAATCTTGTCTACCTCTTAATCTTAACTATTTCTTGTTAGTTCTTCCATAATTGTACAGTTACTAATACAGCTTTTATAGCAATTTACTTTGTACAGACGCTTTAACATTTTGAAAAATGTATTTGTACCTAAGCAAATAAATAAAATTCGTTCACCAATACTTTGTAACAGCAAATATTAAAGACAATTTATTTAAGACTTCAAATCTTTTTTTTCCTTTCAGATTTTATATTACAATCTTTGCTAAAATAGATTTTTTACTAACAAAGTTTTGTCTTTTAGACTGTAAAAGAAAATTAAAACACTTTGGTTGATAAAGCTTTAAAAAATTCATTTAAATTTCTTCAATAATTTTCAGATTTTTCTTTCGTCGAATGTACTCCTACATCCGAAATTCCCGGCG
Organism: Strigamia crassipes; assembly: GCA_034683725.1. Lineage (NCBI taxonomy): Eukaryota > Metazoa > Arthropoda > Chilopoda > Geophilomorpha > Linotaeniidae > Strigamia > Strigamia crassipes. The sequence continues at coordinate 17,646 of JAQFXT010000429.1, forward strand.
ATAAATCATTTTTGCCTTTGGTAAAAAGTTGAATTGGTCGGCGAAAACCTAACGAAAAGAAAATCCAATTACTAATTAATTTTTTTTTTAATAATATAAGATAACTTACCTTTTGACTGATTAAAAGGTGTGTCAATAACTTCGCACGTTGTAAAGCCAACTTCTTTTGAAAGTAAATATTCTGTAAACTGTTGGGGTTTGAATTGAATGCGGTGATAATTTTTCAATGTCGTTTCCGTCAACTTCTTTTTCTTCGTGTACGAAGCCCAAGATTGAGCCTCTAGTATCATCCGTCCCCCCGGTCTTAAATGCGTGTACATCCGTTTAAAAAGCCGTTTAAGACCCTCGTCGCCCCAATTCAGATGAATCCATTTCGTAAGACTCAAGCAAAGAATCGTATCGTACTCGGCTTTCTGCTTCTCTATCTCCTTATTCGAATCCAGCACGTAATTCCCCTGCACAAAAAAAAAAAAAAAAAAAAAAAAAAAAAAAAAAAAAAAAAAAAAAAAAAAAAAAAAAAAATCAAATTAAAACACAAATTAAAAAATTAGCGCTCATTTATTTTCATTACCTGAACAAAAAATAGATTATTTGGAAACTTATGCGTCGCCTCTTCGTTGGGATATTGCGTAATTAAAGGTCCGTAACAAATCGCCAATGATTTGGGAAATGCACTCGTGTCACCACTGATATTATTGATGTAATGGCGAACATTATTCCTCGCCGATTTAATCAAATTGTTATCTATGTCCATTCCTATGATTTTCTGCGGTTTGAAATCCTTCGCTATCGAAATGGTAACAAAACCAACGTTGCAGCCAATGTCTAAAATATCTTTGCCCTCGAACCAACTGGGATTCATGCACTTCAATCGATAGTCTTCTACGCTGTCGGGATTCCTGTACCCGTAATATCTATTGTAATTCCCATACTGGAACTGAACATCCTTGGCACGAAAATGCGTCGTTTTCGTCTCCTTTTTCTTCTCTTTATGCACTGGCTTCTTGACAACATTCGGCAAGTCCGGGTTCGAGACGTCCGCTTCCTTTTCCTGCTCTTCTCGTGACTTGGGATACGTATTGGACCTCTTTCGCATTCCCGGCTGAGGTATAACCGGCGAAACAATTTTATCTTCCGCTCGTTTCGTTTTGATATGTGACCGAGTCTCCTCCGTTTTAACTGTTGGTGATTCTGCCGTGTCGACATTTGGTTTCTTGGCCTCCGGTTCGTCCGCGCAATCTTCCGACAACTTCTCTCCGGAGCTGTCCAGGTCCCCCGAAGCTTGTTTCTTCCTCTTGCGGTATTTACGCCGTTTGCTCTTAGGTGAAGTGAAACTTAACTCTAGGCTCGCATCATCCCCCGCGTTCAGATTCAGCGGATCGTTAATATTTTGGGGGATTAGCACTTCGACTTGTGTCCGGTGTTTGGGCGTGGGCATGGGCGATGAATATGGAGTGCTTTCGTTCAAACTTCGGTTGATTTCTTCGTTGGCCAAACTTCCCAGGTTCAACGGATCGTTGATATTTCCACCGAGCAAAAATTTGGTTGGAGGAACTCGTCCGCTTTTGTTTTTCTTTTTGAACGAGGGTCCGTTGAACTTCGTTTCGGACGTCCCGAAACTGTTTTTTCGCTTTGTTTTAAGGGAAAAATCATTCTTTTTCAAACAGCTTGTCTTTTTCATCGGCGATGAAGACAAGTCTTTGTGCATCGAAACAATGTCATATTTTCCTGCAGTTTGTATTTTTAAATTTGAAGCCATTTCTGGACTTTGCGGCATCGATACTTTAAATGGGCGGAGTTAGTCGATTGTTGGATCCAGTTCTGGATCTTACTCCGAATTTGATTTACAGCGCTGCCTTAGGGGGGCGCTTGCAAATGGCGCATTTTCGATCGACTGCTTGTCTTCTTATCCTTTGCGTTCTGAGCTTCGACTAACCGTCCGAAAAACTGCTGCGCCGTCGAGTTTAGAGTTAAACGAAAGCTTACGATTCGTGGTGACTAGAATTGAAATAAAATACGTTAAAAATTTCACGGTTAACGTAGAAAATAAACTACTTACTACCTCGCAGAAGCTCAGCTCAAACTGAATGTCTGTCTCGTTGATCGTAAGGGGTATTTATAGGCGAGGAAAACCGACCGCATCTAAAAACGATGTTGGTTGTGATCGTGACGTCTGAATCGTAATAATCCCTCGATAGGTTGTTATTATTAGTGACGTCAGAATCGTTAATAGATACGCTGCAGGCTTCTACTAAAACGGGAAAGAAATCATTTAGGAAGAAAGGTTTCTCGACTTAAAAGCGTATCGTTCGATACGATTCATCTGGCTTTCAGTAAAATGAAAATATTCCCATGTATTTTTTAAAAAAAAGGAGTCAACCGGAGTTATATAATTTGACATAACGTAGCGTTTCGTTTTATTAACAGAAAACGCTCGTCCAACGTTTTTTTTTCTTCTTCCATTTTTGATATTTTTATAAGATGCATCGATTTTTAGCCAATGAATTTTGAAATAGCATTCGATTCATAAAAATGTAATCATTGAACAAAACGTGATCACTTATAAAGGTTCTGTTTGCAAAACTCTTTCAATATTTCTGACTACTCGTGCAATAAAGTTCTCATTTTCGATAACTCAACTTAATTAACATAAGAGCTAAACATTTCCTTTCAAGTATTAATTCTATACAACAACATACGTCATCAGATCGGGATCTACCTCGGATTTGCCGTTAAATTAACCAATCAAATTTGGTGTATGAGTTTAGGCGGGAGAACTTGGCGGGAGAGTGAATCTTCGTGTGGTGGCAAGTTATTTTCTTTATGTCAAAAGTTAAAATAATGGATAAAGAAAACGAGAGTGACAATGAAGTGTATTTTTCGCAGAAGTTTGCAAAACGTAGGTATTTTAATTAAAACACTTTGAGTTTTTTATTGTTTTTTTTCTGGTTTTTGCAGAGCTCGCAAGCGGCGATGAAAACAAAATTTCTGAATGTCAAAAAGTTAAAATAAATGATAGCAAGCTCTTCGGTGATGCTCAAGTCGTTCCAGATGGCGATGAGGACTTATTTGGGGAATGCGACGAGCCTGAAGACCAGATAGAAGTGGTCTACGAAATTGAAAATCAAAATCCAAACCCTATGCAAAATGACGGGTAAAAATTTCATCGTCATTCTAAATTCATAAAAATTTAATCGTGTTTTTCTTTCGTCTTCTCAAGATCGGAAAGCTCTGAGATCTCGAATTGTCACGTCACACCAACAATATCCGATGCTGAAAACCGAATGAAAAGTGTTCCAAACGTTAAGATAAAAGAACAACGGAAATTAACCGCTCGAAAGCGAAAAGCAGCTCGCGTTGTCAACAAGTTGCAGTTTGGCCGATTGAGCAACAAGAAATTGGATTTGGATTTGGATTCGGATTCGGAAGGAAATGCACAAATTGAAACTGCGTTTGGAGTGTGGGTTGAATGCGTTTTGTGCATGAAATGGAGATATTTAAAGAATGTCAACGATCCTACCGATATCATTGAAAATTGGAATTGTTCGATGACTTCGAGTAAACAGAATATTTTAATAAAGAACAAATTAAATTTGAATTAAATTTGACATTTTAATTTCTAGATAATACATGCAAAGCTGAACCAGAAGACTGGACTAATGAAATAAAAGCGAAATGTGCGCGCAACAAATTTGTTCGTGGATCAATTGTTTGGGCTAAATTTAGCTCGATCCCATGGTAAAATTTAACTTTGGTTTAAACAGCTGAAATTTGACCATTTGTTCAAAAAGGTGGCCCGCTATCGTTGACAATGATCCTGACGAAGGTCGGTTTTTTCGGACAGACGGAAACATGACTCCAGTAATTTATTTTAATTTTTGCTGTAAAAAAATGTACTCGTTAATAATTTTGTTTATTTATTTATTTATTAATAATTAATTAACAGACAGAATACCACGTTGTGTTTTGGGATAATAAAATTTGGCGTAGTTGGATCCCAGTTATGAAAATTCAACCATTTGGACCGAATGGTGGAACAAGGACAAACGTAACTGATTTAAAAAACAAAAATAAACTGAGATATTATTATTTCGATTTTTCTCCGTATTTAGACAAAAGGAACGAGTTATTATTCTAGGCGAGTCGAAGCTGCTAAAATTCTAGCTGCTGAGGCTTCGCAAATGGGTTTTAAGGTACAATGTTTTTAATTAACGGAAACCATAGGAGAACTAATGTGATTTCGTAAATGTATTTGTAGGAACGAATCGAAAACTTTGGATTCGCAACTTATGTGTTGAAAGGCACTTATTTCGGCAAACAGTCGAGGAAATCATCAGCTGAAATGGATAAAGGAAATTTACCCAAGCGTTCGAGGAAATTGTCACCCCATGTGGAAAAAGGGAATTTGCGCAAACATTCGGGGAAACCGTCAGGTAAAATAACTAAAACCCATATCGGAAAAGGTATTTTTCAACTGTTAATTTCATTTTTGCATAAAAAAAAGTCATAAATAATTGTAATAATAAATTATAGTGACCTTGGAAGCTGAAAAAGACGACTCGGACGTCTCATCTAACTCACCGAAAAGTCAAAAAGAATTAACGAAGAAAGAGAAGGACGATAAATCTGAAAATGATGAAGAAACGTTTGAAATTCTACGAACAAAACCCAAATTTGTTCCTCAATTTAAGAGAAATAGTAGCGAATGAGATGAATGCGCTGAAGACTGATAGAAGTATTTGGTACTTTGACAAATGGTTAAAGTAGTCGGGAAAATGCTATAATTCAGAAAAAAAAACTTTAAAAGTTTTTCCTGTTTAGAAGTATTCTTCTTTTTTTCTTTTTTTTGAACTTTATTTGTTGTTTTTGTGTTCTTGTTTAGTACTCTCAATCATTATCAGTATTTTGCTAAATATCTTGCCTCTAAACTAGTCAAACAGATTCTTATCTTTTAAGTCTTAATCTTCTATGTCTATGGCTGTGATTATATTTTCCATTTAACCCTTAAAGATGAAAAAAAATTTGTTTCTTGTTATACTTTTTATTTATACTCTTTTTTAAAATTATTTTGAATTTCTAATTATTTATGATAACATATTTACTTCAACTTGTAATAGTTTTTGATAAATTAAAAGTAATTAACTTTTTTTTATTTTAATGAAAAATATTGCTTAATTTTTATTTGTATTACAACAAATAGCAATGCACTTGTTTCACCACATATACATCGAGCGCGCGACCAACCTATAGTTTGGACAGTGGGGACATGCAACACTCAGTTTTCTTGTTTTTCTTCGACTGGATATAAAAACTTGAGGTATAATTTTAATTTATTTATTTTGTTCCTGTTTTGGCTTCTAATTTGCCCACATTCTTTTGCCAATCTCTCCCCTGTGGGTTGTCCAAGTTGCCAGAAATGCTTCTCCTTGAAAATTTATCTATTTTTGATGAGATTTTATTTATCTGGATATTAGACCGACTAAAATTTAACCCTAAAAGATTACAATGTAGGCTCAGTATTTTCTAAACATGTGGTGAGGAAAACCTGACTACGTTGTCAGGACAGGATTCGGGGGTTTTGACGTAAAGATCGTTGTTCGTTTGACAGGAACAGGTGTTCGCGATCACCACCTATCGATTAATTTACCCTTAATACGAGTTAAAGCAGAATATCCTACGCAATTATTTATTTATTAAACTGTTGGCAGTTCCTGGACTTTTTCCATTTTTAGATCCTCCGAACTCGACACGGGTTTCTCAGATTTATGAAATGATTTTTTTTTATACATTTTTATTTCCTCGTTTTGTAATCAATATGTCACCGCTAAACTGCAAAAACACGGCCTTTACTTCATTTTATTTGTAAACTGTTTATTTATTTGAAAAACGAAACATTACAGCTAATTTTTATTCAGTTTTATCTTTAGAACTGTCTTTGTGATGAATGAAGATGAAACTGAATATAAAAACACCAAACATCATCGAAAAAGCACCGGCGTAATACGGGTACGCAGAAACAATAAATCGCTCGTACTGAGTATGTTCAAGCGGTCTGACAGAAACCTGAAACAAGAATCGAATCAATCCAAAAATCGCACAATTAACATTAAACTGTCTAATTACCTGAGTAGTACTAAACAAATGCGTATAACCTACGCGGTTGTAGTCCACTTTAAATTGATAAACCCCATAAACATCGGGAATTTTAAAGCGAGTTTCATAAACGCTGCCTTTCTTCTTCAGATGTGTGCGCACGAATGGGTCAATACGAACAAATTCCAACTGAACGTCTTTGGCATCAAAAGGCAACCACTGGTCTTTTTCTAAAATCGAAATTTCAATGGTGTAAACCTAAAAAAAAAAAAAAAGAGCACAATCAATCGAAAACGCCTCCGATCTAGTCAAATCTAACGTACCACATCTTCCAGAATTGTGTAAGCTGAAGGAGCTTCCTTCTTGCCCACGAGGTGATGATTCACCTTTCCGACACGCAGAACCCCATTTTCTTTAAACACCCACTGCGACAGAGCCGTAGCGAGCGCTTGGTTGCCAGATCTTTCATACCGTTTTCCACCGAATGCTTTTTGAACGGCTGAAGTGAAAAATTCATCACTGAAAAAGTCCAAGGATCCGGAAAACAAAATCCTGGCGTTGTTTCTGGCTTGCAAAGCCGCGATCAAAAGTGTGTTTTTTCCAACTGCGTGTGGGTACTGTAATTAAATTCACTTAATTCGATAACGTTCACGTAAAAATGGATGAATCGCAATACTTCGGTAATTTTGTTGTCAGGATTGTAAGAATAAGCTGATGATGATGCACTCAGAATTTCAAGAACCAAAGGATTTTCTTTGTCGGACACCAGACTGAAAAAAAATACTTATTTTACTATAAATATTTTAAATCTATCTCGTTTGTTCGTAGTTCGTACCCAACGCCTCTGTAAAGTATCGGTGGAATGTTTTTATTGCCGATTATGGTGGGTGCGTCGATTAAATTACTCGGATCTGCTACAATGAGTGTATGCTAGAAAATAAACACATTTAGAAAACAATTATTTAAAAAAATTAAATGTATTTACTTTGCCTTCATCTCCTAGGTCATAATTTAAATGATCGATAACACTCGCTCCCTCTTCATCAGCTTCAAATCCACACTCACTAGCGATATCTCGGATTAAGTCACCTGGAATTTTAGGTATAATCAATTTCCTCCTTTCTGTTTTGTTATTTTAAAATTTGTGAAATATTTTCCCACTTACTAACGTCGGAGCTGGCAGCAACTAAAATATTTCCACCTCCATCTATGAAATTTGTAATAGCTTCCAGAGACAGCGAACCACCGAATTCTAAAGTAAATCACTTGTAAATTTATTTCAATTTCAATCGTCAGTGTATAGTGATTACCTTCAACCGAGGGAGAAAATATTATAAGATTATCATATAGAAATTTTCCGTATTTAACCAAAGCTAAGTTGGAATCATCTGCAGGTTTGTAAGTCAATTCGTAGCCGCGATCTGTAAAAGAAATTAATATTAGAAATTTAAAATTAATTTAAAAAAAAAAAAAAAAAAAAAAAAAAATGTGATGACGTGAAACGAGCAATTCTATTTTCCTAACAATACAGAAATAACTCACCTTGCAACGATTTAAAAAAAATGGAATGTGTTTCACGTATGGCTAAATTGTCAAGCAAAACCAACGTTCTGCGACTGCAGCTGATCGCGCAAAATGCAGAAATAAAAATAAGCACAGAGAATATTAATTGAGAAATTCTCGCCATCATGCCGGTTTGTTACTTTCGCGCAATCCCGTGGAATGGCGCGGCTTTGGAAACTGGCCAATGAGAGCCCAACATGTTTCAGTCGCTCGTTTCTTCACCAGGATATTACGTACTCTCTTTGTGTTGAAGAGTTTTGAAAACCAGAAACGGATTGCGACAGGACAAATCCAACATGGCGATTTTACAAATGTGCGATCGGTAAAAAAAAATATAGATCTACTACGAATCATCGTTGAAACAATAGTCTTTCGCTCCAATTTAACCAGACAACAGCTTAGTAATACAATTTATCATTGCCACCTATTTTCCGCGATATTAATAATAAAATTGTTTTATTTTTAGATTGTATCAATGTCCGACTCTGATTATAGCGAGGATGGGGAATTACAGGAGGACGAGTTTGTTCCTCGAAGAGGTCCGAGAACTCCACCCGACCCACCGGAAGGTGACAGCCCATCGAGCAGAGAAGATGGGACTGAAGATTCGCTGGACATAAAGCCACCGCAAGCAACAACTTACAAAGAAAAATCACAAAGAAGAGACAGAGGTGATAGGAAGGACAAACACAGTCATAAAGCAGAAGGTTCATGCTGCTTCTAAATTACATTCGGAAAAATAATTTTAAAGTACAAAAATTCTAATTTAAAAAAAAAAAAAAAAAAAAATGCAAATGAAATTCCTTATGAATGTGAAACGTTATTTTTCATTTAAGGTTGAAAATTAAAAATTATTCAAAATATACTTACGTATTTACAGCACGTCGGAGTGGCAAAGAAAGACACAGAGGTTACGATTACGGAGCGAGTGCTAGTCGACAACCAAATGACGGGCGACCAAACGTTAGAGACCGGCGGCACAGAGAAGACGTTCCAAGGCGCGGAGGACGAGGAGACGGCCGTATGGAGACTAGAGATGCACGAGAAAGAATCAGGGAACGCGAAAGAGAAAAGGAGAGAGATGACAGGTAACTGTAATTTGTTTTATTAAATATAACGACAAGAATTAAATATTTTTATTTGTTCTAGGGAACGACAGGAATGGATGGATAGAGAAAGGCGCAGAGATCGTTTTCTAATGGCCGAGAGAGATCGGGAAAGACGCGAAAGGCAGAGAAGAGAGGTTGAGCCGACACGGCGACGGGAACCCGAAATTGAATCCAGAATTAGGAAAAGAAGTCGCAGCCCCAGAGATAAGAAATCTAAGGATTCGCACAGGGAAAAGGTCATAGAAGCTGAAAATCCTGGAAAACAGATGCGACGGTCACCGAGAATGATCGCGTTGAAGTTAAGTCGTCAGGGCATGTCGATGGTAGTCGAAGACGTAGATGAAGATGATGACGAGCAGGAAGAAGATGGCCTGCAGATGGTGCCTAGTGAGAAAGAAGAAGAGGAAGAAGGCCAATCTAGCGAAGGAAGAGAGTCGGTGGAAGAAGAGAGCGAGCATAGCGCGCCGAGTAATGTTTCGAGCAATTCGAGCGCTTCCGAGGAAGAGGAAGAGGAAATAAAATCGGAAAAATCAAAAAGTGGTACTGGTATATAAAGATGGGTAAATACTTAACGAGCTCGTTATAATTCGAATTTCGAACGTTGATTTTTTTCAGATAGCGGTAGTGAAAATGTGTCCGAAGATGGAGAGCATTCGGAACCCGAGAAGGACTTGGAAGAGTTGGTGTTGGAAATGGAAAATGAACCACAGTCGGACGTAGATAAAAATAATTCGCAGCCATTACCGGAAGAAAAACCAGAATTACCGCCTTTTTTACCGGCCATTAGCGGGTGCCGAAGCGTGGAGGAGTTTGATTGTCTTAATAGAATCGAGGAAGGCACTTACGGTGTCGTTTATAGAGCCAGGGACAAACGGACAAGTACGAAGTTATTAAAAATGGGGCTTGGAAAATAATGTATTTATTTTATGAAATATTTTTTTTGTTTTTAGGTGATATTGTTGCATTAAAACGACTGAAAATGGAGAAGGAAAAGGAAGGGTTTCCAATTACTTCGTTGAGGGAAGTCAACACGCTGCTAAAAGCTCAACATCCAAATATTGTCACAGTTCGAGTAAGAAGTTGAATTATGGCGATAGAAGTTCGTAGAATTAATTTTTTTGTTTGTGATAATAGGAAATTGTGGTCGGGAGTAATATGGATAAAATTTATATCGTAATGGATTATGTCGAACACGATTTAAAGAGTCTCATGGAAACGATGAAACAGCCATTTATAATCGGCGAAGTGAAAACATTGATGAGCCAATTACTGCGCGCCGTTGCACATTTGCATGACAATTGGATACTGCATCGAGACTTGAAAACATCAAACTTACTGTTAAGTCACAAAGGGATTTTGAAGGTAGTTTTTCAACTTTTTTTTCGTTTAACTTTATTTACAATTATTACATTTTTATGTTTTATTATTAAGGTTGGAGATTTCGGGTTAGCGAGAGAATACGGTTCGCCTTTGAAACAATACACGCCGGTTGTGGTAACGTTGTGGTATCGAGCACCTGAATTACTATTAGGAGCAAAAGTAAGATTTATATTTTTATTAAAAAAAGTTTGATTTCATCTTTGATTTCAATTTTTAAACTAAATTTTTGCAGGAATATTCGACGCCGATTGACATGTGGTCAGTTGGTTGCATATTTGGTGAGCTGCTGACCATGAAGCCTTTATTTCCCGGCACTTCGCAACGAGATCAACTAAATAGGGTTTATAAGGATTTAGGAACACCTAACGACACTATTTGGCCCGGATACAGCGACTTGCCTTTGGTGAAGAAAATGTTATTTGCGCAAATACCTTATCACACGCTGCGAGGCCGTTTCGCACAAAGCTTGACCAATCTGGGTTTCGATCTAATGAATAGGTAAAAAACATTTTTTTAAATCAGTTATTTGACTATTTTATTTATACTTTTCAATGTTTGTAACAGGTTTTTAACGTACAATCCAGTTTCTCGTATAACTGCAGAAAAAGCTTTGCAGCATGGCTATTTCACCGAATCTCCATTGCCAGTAGCTCCCCACATGTTTCCAACTTGGCCAGCTAAGAGTGAATTGGGACACAATCGGACTACGCACAGTCCAAAACCTCCTTCGGGAGGCAAACAATACAAACAACTGGTAAGCGGCAAGTATCTTTCTCTCTTCTTTCTCGCTCTGTGACTTTTACTTTTCTCAGAAATGGAAATGGAAATTGTTTTTATAATTTCTTTTTTGTTTATTTAGGGGGATGCTGATGAAGCTGAATTTTCATCCGCAGGATTTCATATGAATATTCCATACGAGGGTCAAGCGTCGAAAGGAGCTGGATTTAATTTAAAGTTTTAAGAATTCGTTTGAGAAAAGATGTCAGATCACTATTTTGTTCTTCATAAAAATTGTAAATTGCGATTCCATTGTTTTAAATATTTTTAATTTTGCATTTTCAATACTGTACAGAATTAACTGTAATCAATAAATTTTGAAACTACAGTGAATTATAAAGACAACAATAATTTACTTACCACCATTGTTTTATTTAATGTTTTTGTTGAAATGTGTTTACGAGAAATGGTCGACCTAAATCATTATTTCTTTTTATTAATGTTTTTAATTAGCACCCGGAAGCTTGTTTCTTCGCAAGGTGGGGAACGGCTCTAATTAATTTCATTTATTAGCAAAATTTCATTTGTTTTTGTTATACTTATAGCTGAATCCGATTTCGAATTTGAAATTTGTTTCCCGCATACAGGACCGTTTAAAGATTATTTCCCGCCCATGACAGAACCCAAGAATGATGCTGATTTGATATATTCGGTCTCCACGGACCAACGCATCAGTAGGCCTATTATAGCGTACTTATGTAAACCAAATTCAACCGAAGGCATCAGTCCCGATCATCCAATGTACTCGTCAGAAGAAAATCCAAAAGTATTTACGATACAGTCAATTCCGATTGAAAATGACGGGCCTGGTTTAGTAACAATGTGTCAGTTTGCTGCAAACGATGTGGATTTGTGGGATCCTCATAGATTCGACACCAATGGCCGTTACTTCACGTAAGTTGTTTGATAAATACAAGTGCACTTTAAATTACTTTTCGGTATTTTTGTCGGTTAGAACGTATTGCAGTAATGAAAACAGTTTGAAAAATACTTTGACACTTCCGCATGTGTCAATTCGTGGAAATTTACTTATCGCTCAAGGATTATATCACACGATAAAACACGTCAAGAAAGAATTTGTGTTACGAAAAATTAGATTTTCGGTGCTGACTTTACAGGGACAGCCAGTCGTTACATACACTAATCCTATAAAAGTGTTCTCACGTATTAATTAATTTTTATTGGAGACAGAATGTGGGAAAGCGATTGACAATTATAAAATTTCAGGGCGTGCGGAATTAAAATGGATAACTCCAAAACAAAATTTTGAAATAACTGCTAATCACAATTTTGAGATTGAATTGGAAATAGTGGACCAAACAGATGAGAAAATTAAATCTGGATTGGATTCCACTCTTATTGTAGAGGTGACCATAGCCTACCAATACAAATTATTCTTTAGCAACCCACAGCGGCAAGATGTTTTGCATTCCACAAATGCTGTGTTATCGGGAGAACAAGTGATCACTTCGTGTCGTAATTATGATCAAGTTCTTCATAAACGCGCTCAAAACGGAACTGTTAAGTTTGATAATGTTGTAATTGAAGACATACACAGTGCACTTTTTCTAAATGCTACACTGATACTGCCTCGAATTGGAACTGCGTTGCCGCAAATCGTTGTTGACAGAAAATGTGTCAAAACTGAACCTTTAGGCTCTGAAAACGCATTAGTTAATATGCAGTTTTGCGAAGCTGAGTGGTGCACTGAAATGGAAGTTGAGGAATTGTACACTCTGAGTGAACGTTGTGAAAGTTTTCCAGCAGCTGTAAAAATGACTGGCTTAAAAGTTACTGGTGAGTTTACTCGGGAAATGTTTACATTTTGTTTTTACTTTTGGATTTTGCTTGTAGAACAAGAAGCAGATGGATTGGAACTACTAGAAGTCAGAAGTAATGAAATTGAGTACGTGGTACCGCATTTTCAATTCCCAGGATTGTGGGTGAGGGTAGTGGATAAAGTTGGACGTCGAATTTTTTCTGGCTCCGACGCAAATTTGGTATGAATTATTTGTGGTTATGTTTTTGCTATGGATTTATACAATTTTTTTTTTTGAAATTTAGGTTATTCAAATTAACACAAGTCAGACGGTTAAATTTTGTGAACAAGGCAAAATTTTCGAAACACACAGAGGATTGGGTCGATATTTGGGAGCTGTCTGCACGTTTGTAGGTGATAATATGCAGTTTTATTTCACGTCTTTTGTAAATAGGACGCAAAAGAATTTGCAGTCTGGAAATTCCAAGAACTATTCCATTACGGGTTACAAATGTTGAACTTTTGAAATGACAATTATGAAATGAATATTTGATGTTAGGTGTGGTCAATATTGGTTTATTCGGTCGGTTTGACACAGCAGGCCTGATAGATGATCCGGATCCCGTATTACAGACCTTTGCTGAATTTGCTGCGCGTGATTTTAATCTACATCCTGAATTATTTAAAGAGCAGTTTCAGTATTTAATAGATGCAAGTAAATTCTTGTTTCTAATTTTATCGTATTATTTATCTCAAACTGCTGAAATATATCTATTAATGTATTTAAGACATCACGATTAATTTAAAAGTGTACAACACCGAACAGAACTTTTCTAAAACACTAGATTCTTTTATTGATATGATATCTGAAAGCGAGGTAGGTCTTTCTTTTCTTCATTGTTATCGTAACTGGTTACTTAAGCTAAAATTTAGAAAGAATCAAAAGAAAAGATTTTGGGAATTATTGGATTTGGGAGTAATTCAATAACTGAAGCTATGTATGCTCTTGTATCGAGTTATAATTTACCAATTATTACGTATCGTGCGAATTGGCCCGAATTTAATCGTGAGGTAAACATTTACATATGTGAAAATTAATTAATTAATTAAAATTAAAATTAAAGTTTAATTTTTGTATGTTGTAGGATGCATATGGCATGTTGTGCAGCATTTGTTGGAGTGAGATGGAAATTGCATCTCACATGGGTCATTTTTCTGTTGCACGTCAATGGACTTCCTTAGTATAAAATAACAATTTTCTTTTTCTTTTTCATACTAAACCGAAATTTTGCTTAACATATTCAATCAGGTTTCCATCGAAGCAACCGAGGTTCCCATCGAATCTGGATTCAGAGCAGAAATGCTTCGCTTCAAATATCAGATCGCAAGAGTAAGTAATTTTTGTGTACTTTTTATTTGGGAGTATAGTGGAGTCGTTGAACAATTTCTTAAAATTACTATCGCAGATTTTCTGGTATTTTTATGAATTAATCCCTCATTAACTCTGAATTTTTTATCAGTTGATAGTTGGCAATCAAACCGATTTGGCTGAAGATATTCAAAGGGTTAAAAGCAGTGGTATAAAGTTTATTTTCTGTGCAGTTCAAGCACCGAAACAATACTTCTTACTCAGAGAAGCTATCAAGTAACTTGTAAATGCTTGTTGATAGACAGTTTTTACAGTTTAATTTTTTTTTGTCATTTTCTTCACGCTAAGAAACAATTTTACAACTCGTGATGGCTATCAGTGGGTCTTGCACGACATTTCAGCCAAACAATTCGATTGGGAAAATAAACATCCCCTTTGTGCATTAAAACCAACATGCACAGAAGCATTTGATGGCACGATGCTTTTTCACACTGTGTACAACATCTCTTCATTTTCTTCTCCGCTCTGGTATCACGTCAACCGAAATTTTTTTGAAATGAATCCACAAGCGCATAAAGGAATACCAACTTATAGATCGGAAATTGTAAATATAAGAAACAATTTAATACGGAAGAATTGAAATAAGAAGTCGTAATTTGTTAGGTAAATGGGGTAATAGCATTGGGATATGACGCTGTTCTGAGCTACGCGCATGCGTTGAATTTGGTTTTAAAATCTAATACTCCTGCTAGCAAAACAGCCATAATAGACACGTTGCAGGGAGTAAGCTATTTACATAGTCATATAAAATAATGTTATATTAGGTTGCGTAATTGAATTTGTTACTTAAAGATGGAATTTAATGGGTTAACTGGCCGGGTAAAATATTCCTTAAAAGATTGCCGTCGACTTGGTGCACTAATGGCTGTAACTACTGTGACTAAAGACATGAAAGTTGATGGAGAAATTGTTCCCAGTGTATATCATGTAGGTTTTTGCTGAGATGAATTCTTGTTCACCAATTTAATTTATTTATTGCATTGCTCCGTTTTGTTTTGTAGAAAGATTTGATAATTCGCTGGTTGGTAATGTCTGATTTCTTCACTTCCAGTTATGTAGTAACAAAACGAAAACGAGCTCTATCTAGTTCAGTGTTAGCACTCGACACGAATTTCAATAAACAGAAACTTACTCTTGAGCAAAATGTACAATCTACAAATCGCGGTGTAAAATTGTTCAAATTACCTTATCGTCCATTTAGAAACGCGATACAGCCTGGCTACAACATCCATTTGTGAGTGCAATTTTTGAATACATTTGCAGAACTTTTTATTTACACTATGTTGATCTGAATGTAGTTACTTAACTATACGAGGTTACGTAAGAAAAAAATCCAATAGTTTAATGTCACACAAAGAAAATGCAAATTTGAGTCATCTCTGCATCCGAACTGAAATTACAATTTATACTTACCGATGTGATCATGGATGTGGAGGTGGAAGACTTTATACTTGGAATCCGAAGGAATTTAAAAATGGCAGATGTGTTTCTGAAAACGAATGCGAGTAAGCGATAACCGGTCGGTTAGTTTTAAATTCAATAACATTAAACTCTATTGAATAATTTAAACCAAAACGTGAACAAATTCATAATTCTAATCTTTTCTTTTGGGACAGATGTAGCTTCTTCCAAAAGGGTGATACATATCTAGCTGCTTATTCTGGGGAGCACTGTGATAGTGCAGTTTGCGATATGTGCTTGAATGGGGTTTGCAAAAATCCTTACAGTTGCGATTGCAATACAGGTTGGGCGGGATACAACTGTACTCAGCCTGTTTGTAGGTACGCACGTTAAATTAAATAGATTAAATATTTAAAAAAAAAAAAAAATTATTTTAATTAAACTTGAAGTAATATGCATTAGAAATAGAAGTTTTTATAGATTAAATATACTTTTAATTTGGTGTAATTTTATTTTATTTTGTTAGCTTTGGATGCGTTCATGGGGAATGCACGGAACCGAATTATTGCGATTGCCCCGTTGGTTATTACGGAAAACGCTGCGAGATTTTAATTGGCGTGTTTGCAAGTTCTATCTTTTTTTCCATTTTTGTTGGAATTTTGATTATGTCTTTCTGCTTTATATGGATAAATAAAAAGTAAAGCTTGATTTTTAGGATTCTAGTGGTTAATTTAGGCTGGCAAATTCATTTACCCTTAACTCACGTTTAATAGAAAATCAAAACGTGAATTGCTAAGAAATTTAGATTGGCTCGTGGATTGGAAAGATGTTAAAGAAATTACGCGTTCTCAAGTTCCAACTCGCACATCATCTTTTACAACATTGTCCGAACGTCATCTCGACATAAAACATTCAACTGCTATAAGCGATGGTGGAAAATTGACTTATATTGAAAACACTGTGGATTGGAAAGAAGCAAAGTGTTTTGCTCAGGTAAAAAAAAAGTGTTTGTGCGGTATCAAAATAAAAACTTAGTTTGCGATTGTTTTGAATCACATGTGTAGAAATTTCAGCGTGATTCTTTGGATTTGAATTCTCATGAATTTCGAATGGAAATTATTGAGTTGAAAGAGTTAAAGCACGAGAATTTGGTTCCGTTCGTTGGCGCTTGTGTCACAGCTCCTCATGTGGCATTATTAGTCGCATTGGTTCCAAAAGTACACAAATTAATAGAATTATTAAGTGTAAATAAATTAGAGTTATATAAATATGAAATTAAAGGGAAGTCTTGCTGATGTTTTAGCAAACGAAGCTTACAATCTTACTTGGGCTTTTAAATTTTCTATTCTTGTGGACATAGCAAAAGGAATGGAATTCTTACATGAATCTACGGTTGGCTCTCACGGACGGTTAAAATCAACAAATTGTTTGATTGACAACAGATGGTCTTGTAAAATTTCAGGTATACGTAGATCTACAAATCGAGTCTTTCTTGTTGATTTTTGTGTGATTTTTCAGGTTTTGGAGTTCGGAAAATGAGAAATGTTGTATTGAACACTGAGCAATCTGAAGTTCAGAAGTAAATAACTATAAGTCTAGACAAAGCTTAAACACTGAAATTCTATGATGGCGCAGGTCTATGTTGTGGACGGCACCGGAATTACTGCGGATACACGCAACTCCTAACGAGGTTGGGAGTGGAACTAAACTCGGTGACATTTATTCGTTCGGAATTATAATCACTGAAATGTGTACGCACGATCGTCCATTTTATTTTGAATTACAAATATTGTCACTGAAAGAACTTTTTCGATTATTGAAAAATCTTCACGATCCCGCAAACCGAGGAATTAAAAAAGTAACATTCCATCCTGTTAATTTAACAAGTTGTTGTTGATCACGTGCTTTTTTCTTTTTAGCTGTTAGAAACATACAATTACGATACTAGTTTTCCAGTAAGACCTTCAGTGGTGATAAGCGACTTACCTAGAGCATACTCCGAAAGAAAAGGCATTCAGCATGTACGCGTAATGGACATAAAATGAATGATGTTTTAACATCATTCATTTGATGTTGCTTTTAGTACATAGGACTTAATTGAGCATTTTGTACTATTACAGCTTGTCACAGTAACTTGTTCTGAAGAACCAGAAAATCGGCCTTCCTTTAAAGGGGTTTTATTAGAACTGAAAGAATTTATTGATATAAAAGGTGGACTTGTTCAAAATTTAATTTTCATGGTGAAAATATATGTTAAATTTATATAATTGATTTACAACTTTATCAAGTGTTTATTTCCAGCTTGAAAATTACACAAATCATTTACAAGAGATTTTATCCAGGAAATTGAAACAAGTAGAAACAGAGAAAAATAAAACTGCGGATCTCATAGCCCGTCTTTTGCCGACTGCGATTATTGAACGTTTAAAACTGAGGCACGACATCCGACCACAACTGCATTCGAGTGTGACAATTTTATTTAGGCAATTATATAAATACAAACATATGGATATGACACTAATTAATATCTGCACGAAACAGTGACTTAGTTGGGTTTACCGCAATTTGTAGAGGTAGTAAGCCTATGCAAGTTATAGAAATGTTAAATGATTTATACACTTGCATAGACGGCATAATTGAAAAATTCGATGCGTATAAGTTAGAAACCATAGGAGATGCTTGTAAGTAAAATTGTATGGATGTGTTCATCTTATAGTAACTGCAATAATATAATTGCAGATTGTGTTGTCAGTGGACTTCCGGATGCAAATATAGATCATTATGAGCAAATAGCAATATTGGCATTGCACATTTTGTCAACCGTTAGTACTTATTTAATTCCGCATTTGCCACACACCAAATTACAAATTCGAATCGGAATTCATACCGGTAAGTACCGGAATTACATACAATAGAAAAGTAGGTAGAACTTAAACTAGAAAATAACTATTTAGCATCCCTGCCAATGGTACATTTTCGCTCCAGTTAAAAAAATTTTATGCTGGACCGATTTATTTGAGCAGTTTTTTTTCCTTAATATTCTGGGAACTGGTTTGAACATTATCTAAACATTATTCGCAATTAGAATCAAAATAGGATATTATTACTAAGTATATCAAATGCTATTTGGGTATAAAGACAAATAAATTTCGTTCAGGTTCATGTGTTGCCGGAATTGTTGGAATGACGATGCCTAGGTACTGTATCTTTGGCGAAGATGTTATCATTGCTCAGAACATGGAATCTCATGGGGAACGTAAATACTGAACATTTATTGAGAATCGCTTTTTAAACCGGACCTAATAACCTAATGAAATCTTAATAACAGCTAATACAATTCAAATTTCTGCTCTGACTGCTGCATTGTTGGATGAAGTTGGTACATATTTTTTGGTGTACAGAACACTGTTGAATATAAAGGTACCGTTAAAAAATTAATAGAAACTAAACTATTATTTGAAAGCAAATATAATTTTCAAGTACAATTTAGTAATGTTCAGTAAGTGCATTCGACAAGCGTAGTTAAAATTGTAAAACATGTTTTGTTGTTTAAATGTTGTGCGCATACTCAGGCCTGTTCGTTTTTTGTCCTGCCCTGACCAGTGGCGCCCGTGTGTTTATCACACGGTGTCGCTATGGTAGGAACGGGCCTGCGCATACTCACTGAAAGCGAACAAAATCAGCCACCATTTTTAAGTTAGATCGATCAAGCAGCTTTAAAATGCTGTTTAGTCTAAATGATTTTTCGAATGCAATTAGTTTCATTAATTTTTTTAATCTAAAGAAAGATGAATTTGTTGTGTGGCAGTTTGTAGGGCCTGTGTCAGCATACTGGTTATTAGGCAAAGAAGGATTTGGCCAACTATTGCCATCAGGGACACCTTTTGGTTCACCAAAATCATGGCGTAGCGATGGATCACTAATGAGCGAATATACTACTACTGCTGTCGGAAGATCAGCTCGCCAGTCAACTGCTTGGCCGGCTCAATTGCCGGGTTTTATTGCAAATCAAGGAAAATCACGAAGGAATGTAAGCTTTAAAGAGTACGAAGAAGAAATAAAAAAATTACCACAATTGGAGGAGCTAGAGGAGGAGAACGCTGCGGTTAGTGATGAAAAAACTGAAGCAAGTGTTGGATCAAGTGTTTCTGAGGGAAATGATATTCAAGAAACGGAGCAAAGTTTTCAAAGTCAACAAAGTTTAGATAACTCTAACCCTTCCAATAGTTCAATTGAAGAACCAGAAGTAAAAAATGAGAATTGAGGTTGTATTGTATAATACACGTGGTGTATTACTTTAAGTAGTTTTAATACACATATTTCTATAATTAAAATTAAAAAATTTGTTGTACTAAATTTGAAGTGTACTGTCTTTTTTTCTCGAAGAAATGGCAAAAAGTTACACGAAATTAGTTTAAAACAAAATTCATATGTCGAGAGAGATTGTTTGTTTTCCAATATTCCAATTAATGTTATCATTAATTGCGCTTGTGGCGATAGATTCGAAATTCATTTGGTTCGAATCCTGCCAACTACGAAGAACTTTCAATTCTTTTTGATTAATTTAATTACCGAAATTATTATTTTTCTTTTCTGGTTTGCTTTTTTTTTTTTTTTACAGCGTAGCTTTTTGTGGTTTTTTTGATAATATAATTAGTTGTTTATAGGGGGCGATAGCTAGCACATGTACAAGATGGTGCCAATATTATTATTATTATTATTTATTATTATTATTATTTATTTTCTATCGCTCCCAGGGAGCATGATTACATGATTGCATTTGGGATGTCGTAAAATAAGAGTGAATTTTCTTTTTAAAATGGGAGCAGTGATAGGGGTAACGGGAGGACAGGTATGTGGAGATTCGTTCCGAGCTTTTAAAATGGTAGCGTCTAGGCGCGCGAGTGGTAATGTCTGCGCAGAAGAGGTTGATTATGAAGTGAATCGGGTGTGTGTGGGGTTTCGTAGAGAGTCTGCTAGTGAGGAGAGATCTTTGTCAAGCAGTAGGTTGCTTGAGTTCAGCAGCTAGAATTGAGAAAAATAAGGAGTAATGTGATTACGCAATGGTATTTTGAAGGGTGAGCGGAGGGTGTAATTGTATGCCAATTTGATCGGGATTTTAAAGCGGTTCGGAGTTGAGTTTCAGAGAGGAGATGCTTAGCTAATGAATCTAATGAGGGGGTAAATTTTTTCTTTAAAGAAAGGAGTAAGTTTCTTGTGGGACAACACTTTGTTGAGATGTTTGAGGAGGAACGCCGTCCTTGTGAGAAAATTCGTGAGTTGGTTGATTTGTGGGGGGGGGGGGGGGGGGGGTACAAA
>JAQFXT010000430.1:0-38276 GCA_034683725.1 Strigamia crassipes
CTTCGGAAACAACTCCATCTTTAACTACGGTGAAGAAGATGTTGTTGTCGGGCAAGGAGAATCAATCAGTTTCAATGTTGGAAAAACTGCTTGGACTGGGCGAAGATAAAAGGCAGGGTTCATTAGAAAGCCGTGATTCAGCAAAGTTGAAGTTGGAGCAATCGCAGTTGCAGCAATCGCAGTTGTTGGAGCAATCGCAGTTGGAGAAATCGCAGCTGGAGATGCAGATTAAGCAGCTACAAGCAAAGTTAGATGGCCACAAACAAAGAAAAATGGATTATTTCGTGCCTCAAAGGCTGGATGAAATGGTTCTCGAACAAGAAAAAGATCACGGAGCCCAATATTACGATGGGCGCCAATATCGGATGCCGTACGGGATGCAAGATCGAGGGTTTCAACCGGTTGGGCAGCAGCAATTACCACCGGATCAAGGGTTTCTACCGGTTGGGCAGCAGCAATTACCACCGGATCAAGGGTTTCTACCGGTTGGGCAGCAGCAATTACCACCGGATCAACAAATATCGCAGCAGTTGTATGTGCAAGATCGGCCGTTAGACCAGCCGCAATTCCCAACGCACCAACTGTATCGGCAACGACAACAGTCGGAACAAACCCAACGTCAAGAGGATCCAGAGCAGCACCGATTAACACTGCAGCAATTGAAAGAACAATTTTTTCTCAAACAGTCACAACAGGAAAAACCGCAATACAAATCACAATCACCGATGCAACAATCACCGGTGCAACAATCGCCGGTGCAACATTCACCGATGCAACATTCACCGATGCAACAATCACCGGTGCAACAATCACCGATGCAACAATCACCGATGCAACAATCACCGGTGCAACAATCACCGATGCAACAATCGCCGGTGCAACAATCGCCAGTACAACAATCGCCGGTGCATCAATTGCCAGTACAACAATCGCCGGTGCAACAACCGCCGGTAGAACCACTGCCGGTGCAACAACCACCGATGCAACAACAATCGATGCAACAACTACCAGTGCAACAATCATCAATAGAACAGTTGCTGCAACAGCTACAACAGCAACCACCGGTACAACAACCGCCGGTGCAACAACCGCCAGCAGAACCATTGCCGGTGCAACAATCGCCGGTGCAACAACCACCGGTGCAACAACCACCGGTGCAACAACAATCGATGCAGCAACAATCGATGCAGCAACTACCAGTGCAACAATCACCAATAGAACAGTTGCTGCAACAGCTACAACAGCAACCACCGGGGCAACAGGCACCGGTGCAACAGCCACCTGTGCACCAGCCACCGGTGCAACAGCCACCGGTGCACCAGCCACATGTGCACCAGCCACCTGTGCACCAGCCACCTGTGCAACAGCCACCTGTGCAACAGCCACCGGTGCAACAGCCACCGGTGCAACAACCACCGGTGCAACAATCATCAATAGAAGAATTGCTGCAGCAACTACAACACCTACCGCCGGTGAAGCAGGAAGCATCAGCCGAGCCGCAACCGCAACCGAATGAAGAATCAAAATTTATACCAAAAACGCCTATGCAGATACTTCAGCAATTTTTGCAAGCAGAAGCAGAAAATGAAATACAGAATAATCAACCTGAAGAACAAACGCAACTACCCAATACACCGCATTCAACGCACATGAGTTCTTCCTCCACATCTCCTAATAAACCAGACCAAACAACAACAACAACAACAACATCACCAATAACTTACAACAAACCGACGACTAATTCCGAGCCACAATTAGCACCGGATTTCCAAAACCAACGAGCACCGACACTCAAATCAGACGAGCTATCGAGATTAATCAAATCATGGCCGCTATTATTGCAAGCGGCGAGATCGTTGACGCCACAAACACCAACAAATAATTAATCCAAAATACCTCACCCAATAATAATTCAACAAGCAATATATATACCAAGCAGTTTAAATGTGATTTCAAGTATTAAAAAGTGTCCAAATTGACTATTTTAACGCCTTTTTCATCCAAATTTAACGCATAACGCGTAGTTTTTCATCAAAAAAAAGAAAACTTGTTTTGGCCACAACATTTCGTAGTGAACAATTTGCGAGTGCAGAAAAAAATTCGTTTATAGTTTGAGGAAGCATATGGTGCTTTTTGCTTCCATTTCCAACAACAGGAAAATAAATCGTTATTTTTTTTTTTTCATTTTCTTCTTTTTTATCCACTAAAATGGATGTCAGCTGCAAAATATTTTTATATTTTTTATTCCCGATAGAAAATTGGTCAGCACAAGAAATGTATCTATAAAATAAATTAAAATAAATTAAAATGAGTGTATTTTAACTGCAATATAGCGTTTTCTAGCCGTTATGTCATTTAGCGAGGAGGAATGGAAGAATGGCATTTGTTATTCTTGCGAAATGCGCGGAATTCTTCGCTCGTTAATTTAATCCGCGCACGACAAATTTCATTTTTCTCGCGGGTCACGGAATGCGCTTTTACTGAAATTTCTTTTTAAACGCTCAGTTTGTATACAAAAAAGGTGTATTTATGCTCGACGAAGAATGCAACACGTGTGAAACGTCGTGCAATAATTATTCAACAACGAAAAAATTCGCCATTTTTATTTATCGCGTTTTTTTTGTTTGGGTCCGTCGTCTTGAACAAACGCCAAACGGATAAAAAATGACTCGAGTGATGTATGGGAACTACCGACAGATGCAGACCACGAGCAATCATTTCATTAAGCCACTCTAAATGCCATTCGACGCAGGTCAAGACTAAAGACTAGTTATTCCCGGCCACTCGGCAGAATGAATGCAATTTAGCAAATTCACAATGTCCATTCGGTTGAATGGAAAGAAAAAAATCAAATCTACAAAATCGGGCCTTGAACCGTGAAATAATAACCGATTTCAAAAAAAAAAAAAAAAAAAAAAAAAAAAAAAATTTAATTTAATTTAAATAAATTGACCACAAAATGGCCGCCGATGCGCGCTGTAGAGTTGTTTCTATTTTTGTATCCTTGTTTAAGTTTTTTTTTTTTTTTTTTTTTGCTTCTTTTTTAATTTAATAAAGTATTTTTAGATAAAAATAAGTCTGAAAAAGAAGAATCTTTGTGTGCACAAGAAGAATTTTGGTCGAGGGCCAACAAATTGCTGTTTTCGAAGCACCGCGCAGCGCGCACACAGATTTGTGTCGTTTAGGCTTTAACTGATCAAAAGAGAGAATTCTGCGTCCTTGAGCTCACTCAATTTTATGATATTTTTCTAAGTTTTCAAATTCAAAATAAAAAATAAAAAAATCTCAAAAATTAATTTTTTTTCCTTTAAAAACCCACAAAACCCACAAAAACCACAAAAACCACAAAAACCACAAAAACTACAAAATGGCGCCAGTTTTTAAAGAAATAATTCAAAACTAGCACAAACCAACGTCCATTTTTGCTTATTATGTCCACATGTGTATACAATTACCCTAAAAGCATGTTTTTTTTTGCACATCTGGATGTTGTCAACAACTCGATCAAACCCCAAAACAACAAAAATTATAAAATAAAAAAAAAATAAATAAATAAAAAAATCCATTATTTGCTTCTGACATTTCTTTTCAATAGCAAAATCGATATGATTGAATAAATCAATGGAATTTCTCATGTGTTTTTTTGTTTAATTTATTGTGTTTCGAATTTCGAGATAATTTTTGTTTGTGCCAAATGAATCACGTTATTGTTGAGCACAAAGACAGGTGCGCGATTTCAATCAGCAAATCCAACGTGTTTACTCTCTATCTTAGCAATCTTGTGTTTTTGAAGGGTTTTGTGATTGATGAGAACAACTCGCTATTCTTTCAAATACATCACTGCATGCTCGCTATACGATACGATTTTCTTCCAAAGATAATAGAATTTATAAAATAATCGAACATTGTTTTAAATGTTATTTCAGATCAGATTCACATACAAAAAAAAAATTATTTAAAAAAAAAAAAAAAAATGTAAATTTTTTTTTATTTGCCTATTCAAAGCCATTCGAGTGAAGCGCAACGAAAAGCTCCGCACAGAGTTGGGCTTCTTGCACTTACACTTAAGAGCATTAGCTGGAACGTGTCTGTTAAGTCCCAGTGAAACACCAAAAAAATAAAAAGAAAAGAAAAGAAAAAAAATAAAATAAAAAAATAAAAAAATAAAAAAAAACAGTGGCGAATGCCGTGGGCCCCCCACACATTGCGGAAGGCCCACGGCAAATTGTGGGCCCACGGCCAAAACCAAGGCCCCAAAATCTCAGATAAGGGAAAAAAAAACGAGGAGCCCATATTGTGGTCGTGGGGCCCACTGTAAATTTAAAAAAAAAATAAGGGGCTCTGTGAGTCCTGCAACCAAGGCCCCAAAATCTCAGTTTTAACAAAGAAAGAAAAAATAAAATGAGGAGCCCCATATTCTGTGGTCGCGGGGGCCCATAATCAAAATCAAGACCCCAAAATATAAAGTTTAAAAAAAAAAAAAATAAAATAAGGGGCCCTGTTAACCCCAAAACCAAGGCCCTAAAATCATACGTCTAAAAAAGTAGGAAAAAAATTGGGGCCCTAATTCTGCAGTTGCACGACCGAAACCAAAGCCCCAAAACCTTAGATTTACAAAAATAAAAAATAAAAAATGAGGGGCCCATATTCTGTGGTGGTGGCCCGCAGCAAATTGGGGCCCGCGACCAACAACAATGCCCTAAAATTTTAAAGAGTTAAAAAAGGGAAAAAAAATGAGGGGCCCACAAAAAAGCAAACATTGAGTTGTATAACTGGCATTTAAATTTTGCATGAAAATCTTGCAAACCCCGAAAATAATGACAACAAAGAATTTTTATTAGATGTTCCAAAAATAGATGAAATCTCATTCGAATATAAATCTCGCGATGCGCAATGAAGATAAAGTAAGACCGATGCACACTTCCGATTTCTCTCACCAGGAGCGAACAAAGCGAGATCTCGGAGACGGAGAGCCATCCTCGTTGTTTTGCAGCTTTGAAAGAAAAAAGGAAAAAAGGAAGAAAAAAAAAAGAAAAAAAAGGAAAAAGGAAAAAGGATGGTCGTGGGGATCGTGTCAAGTGCTCGTTGCCAAGCGACGCTCCATTCAAACTTGTGCGCGCCCTGATTGGCACACAGCGACGCGACGCTGTTTGTAATGACGAGACCATCGGATATATTTGTCTCGTCGCTTTAAACGGTCAAACGTCGCTAGGGGTCACGAATGACGGATTCGCGACCTCGCGCACCGCCCAATATTTTCCCCCGAATGTGCGTGCATAAACACAAGGACGTTGGCGAGTGTGTTTCACCCAGTAGGGAGCGTTCTAGGCTTAATGAATACAAAATGCAAAGCCTAACTGCACTTTTAAGACTCTGCGCATGATAAAAAGTTAAAATTTCCTTCAATTTTTCATGTCGAGATGATTATCATATTTTTTTATCCTCTCTGGGGACCTTAAGAACGCGCATTAAAACTTATTTATTAATGTTTGTATGTAGGAAAGTGGAATTAAACAATCTCGCCATTTAAGAGCGTCGTAATAAAAGGATGGGGAGGAAAAAGCCTAGTGGCAGTGTGCGTCATTAAAGTGTGTTTGCAACACTTCGATCTGTGTCGAGAGGAAGAAAAAATGGCAACTCATCACGCGCTACGGGGATCCTCTTTTCTCTATCGTCTACGTGCCTCGTTCGTCTCCGTTTTGCAGTAATGAGTTTCACATTGAACCAGTTTCGATTCACCTTAACACGTTCACCTCGCGGAAAGCAACAGGTTCAGCATCGATCAAAGTATAAAACGCACCTGAAATGAGTCGGAATTTATAAAAATCAATAGATAAATAACTAAATGACTAAATAAATACTTAAATACGTAAATTATTGGTTCGGTTCGGCGCCGTGATGCGTAAAAAAGGACTAAAATCACAAAACGTTCGATGATTTAGAATGTATCGCCATGTTGTCTGACGTCACGAACAGCGCCATTTGTTGCAGCGGTGATTTCGCGCAACTGTGAACTTAAAAGTTATTCGAGCGTAAGTTTGTTCGCTAATTACGTCCACGAGTTAATCAGTAACCGCATGGGCTTCGTAGATTCGATTCAACCAAGTGTTAATTAACATTTTATTCAATTTTAGAAAACTTCGCATTTTATATTGAAAAAGGGAAGAAGAAGAAAAAAAAATGATTGTAAAAGAAAATGGAATGGAAATGAATTGGAAATGTTCAATAAATATTGATAAGGAAAAGAAACGCGAGTTGCCAACTGGGTCAACCAATCACTCGAAGGCCGAATGCCGAATGCCGAATGCCGAATGCCGATCCGGTGTCCGGTCCACCGAATAAAACATAAATTAAAAATTGTTTGTTTCGTGCGTAATTTATTCCAAGTTTGTTGGCAACGCCACTCGCAATGCGACGCAATTTCCTCGCGAATCCATCGGGCGTTCCGTGTGCGATTGCGCGTAAAAAGAGTAAAAAAAAAATTTAAAAACAACTTGTATCGCGATTCCCGGCCAACTTCATTAAAAACGAATCAACACTTGGCGCCATTTGATCAATATTTTAATGACGACATTTTGGTTTTCCTCTCATTTTGAGTCATTTTCGTGATGGCCAACATGATTGATGAGAAGACGATTGAATCGTCGGAGGGTTTGGTGCATTTCATTCGAGATGAGACGATGGCGTGACGTCACGTCGTCGATAAAAGCGCAGCAAGAGGTCGGGATTGGTCTCAGTGCGCGTCGCTGGCGCGGTGCTGCCTTGCCCCGCCTAACTCGCTCTTGTTTACACTATTAGTCGTCTGTTCGACTCGTGTCTGCGCGCGTGCGGCGGCTTGTGCTCCGACTCCCAGCCACCTCCATCGAGAACTTTCCCCTCTGATGCTACAGTGGCAAGCCCACCATTACCCTCGCGAATCGTTGCCCTTCGAGCCGTCACCACGTCGCCTCGCCGATATTCACTCGACAGTAAGGTAAAATAAACAACTAAAAAAGACAAAATAAACAAAATAAACAAATGTTTATTAACCATGTTTATTTTGCTTTTGTTTGTTTGTTTGTTTGTTTGGGGTCGATGTCCGTTGGGATGCGGTTTTCTTTTGTTTCGTTCCGTTTCGTTTCGTTTCGTTTCGTTTCGTTTTGTTTTTATCGCTGAAATTCGATGGAGAGATTGAACGGTAAACACGGGGTAAGGAGCACAGGTGGTGTAGTGATGGGAAGTGAGGTTACTTTGTGCCATCTGCTACAACTGGTGTCGAGTAAATAGACGAAATGAATTGTAATTGTAAGTTGTGTTGAAGAAATACTAGAGGGATAAATAGAGAGATTAATTTTTATTTTTTTTATTTTTTTTTTGGTTTTTGTTTAAGTGGGCAGCTGCTGCGTTCGCACATTCACCGTTGAATAGACTTGAAATTTGGTTAATTAATCTTAAAAATGACGGAAATGCATTTGCGCAATGGAGCGAGTAAAGTGCCCCCCCTAAGATCGCTCGAGAGCATAGAATTTAAAGAGGGGGGGGGGGGGGAGGGGGGGAATGGTCATTGAAATGAAATTTGATTTTTTTTTTAGAATTTAAAAGTTCATTTTGAAGACTAAAAATTGATTTTTAGGCCTAAATCGTTCACTTTTTAAACCTAAAGAAATAAATCTTAGATCACGTGTTCTCTGAAATTGTGAATTGTGAATTTGTGTTTTGTTAATTTGTCGATGTTTTTTTTTTTTGTTGTTTATTTTCTGGCAGGTGGCGCTTTCGCCGAGCGCCATCCGACGAAGTTCGCGCAAATTCAGTCTTCCGGTAGCCGTGATGCCGGGCCAGACGGAAGGGCCGAGCGTTGGCGAAGCGGCGGGCGGCAACGCCAGCACGAAGCCGAGCAAAGAGCACTACCGCGTCGTAGTGCTCGGCCCCCCGAAAGTGGGCAAAACGGCCATCATCACGCAGTTCCTGTACGACAAATTCGTGCCGCACTACAAAGAAACGGCGGAGGAACTGCACCGGGGCGAGTACAACTTGTCCGGCTGCCCCCTCAAACTGGACATCATGGACACGTCGGGCTCGAACGAATACCCGGCGATGCGCGAGCTGTCCATCTCGAACGCGGACGGCTTCATCCTGGTCTACTCGGTGGACCGCGAGAACTCGTTCGAGGAGGTCCGCCAACTGCGCGAGCTGATCCTGTCGACGCGACCCGAGAACACGCCGCTGGTGGTCGTGGGCAACAAGTGCGACGTGGCGGACGACAAACGCCAGGTGGAACGCGAGACGGCTGAGACGATCGTCACGATTGACTGGGAGAACGGGTTCGTCGAAGCGTCGGCCAAGAACAACACCAACATCGTGGCCGTCTTCAAAGAACTCCTCAACCAAGCCAAGGTTCCGTATGCACTCAGTCCGGCAGTGCGCAAGCGCAGGCAGTCCTTGCCCAATTACGCGCCGCCGCCGCGCCTGCATGGCGTCAAAGCCGTCAAACGAGACTGTGTCATCTCTTAATTCAATTTCAACCGAGAAAGAAAAAAGAAAAGAAAAGAAAAGAAAAGAAAACCAAACCAACCAATTCATCGTGCACAATTTTGTAAATAATCTCCGACGAGCAACGAGCGACGAGCGACGACCAAATGGAATATAAAATATAAATACAAATGCGTCTATGCGTGTGTGAAATTGGGCATTGCATTGCTTACTGCTCTTGTTTCTTTCTATTTTCCCGACCGTAATCGTTAATCGTTAATCGATCATCTAATTATTAGCTTATTAGCTTAATGCATCTTATGCGTACACATGTTTTCTTTTCTTTTCTTTTCTTTTCTTTTCTTTTCTTTTCTTTTCTTCTTTTTTCTTTATTTTTCTTTGTGTTTCGGTTTCATTTCTTGTGTACATCGAAATTCTATCGTTATTAAGCAATAAATCCTATATTCAAACGTTCGTTTTGTGGTAATTCAACCTACTAGTGTTTTGTATTTAATACATTTTGTGAATTGAAACTTTGGAATTTGTCATTTATTGCGATTAATGGCAGCATTTCCCGCTTCCATTTTCCGCTTCCATTTCCCGCTTCCATTTCCGGCAATCAATTTGAATGGATTTTCGCGCTGTTCAATTTAAAAAATTTAAAAAATTTAAAAAAAAAAAAATGTTAAAGTTTTTTTTAAAACATAAAATGATTTATGTAAATGAATTTTTCGTGTGTTGGAGGTTCATTGAGAGCAAACACTATTTCATTAAGCGCGCAATCCCGTAGCCTGTTGCACGCGTCGTCCGGGTAACAAAACTCCCCGAGAGTGGCGTGACGTCAACTCGTTGCTGGGATACGCAAACCTCTTTACCGTTAATCCAGGTGTTGAAGAAAATTATGAAAGATGAAATTTAAACGCGAGCTAAGAATAGCACCTGTGATGCGATGTGGTGTGGTGCGATGTGGTGTGGTGTGATGTGCTGTGATGAATCGACGAAAGCACAAAATCCGCAACAACAAAAAAATAAAAGAAATAAAATAAAATACAATAAAATAAAATACAATAAAATAAATACATAAAAATCTCGTTAATCTGCTTTTTCAAGTATAAAAGCTCCGCCGTAAGTTGGGCTTTTCCTGCGTGCCATTTCGGAGTCTCGACGAAACTTTATTTTATTGCCGCTAGACTAGGACAACAATCGAGTAAACGAACTTATGCAAATTAAGACTTCAAATATCAACGGAAATAATAGCGAAGGAAAGGGAAAGAAAAGAAAAGAATAGAAAAGCCCAACGTTGGTTTGGCCCACATCCAAGACCTTCATTCCGGACCGGCTCTACGTAATAAACTTTTCAAGAAAGAGCAATTTTTCTGAGCAAATGACTCGCACTCGGTTTCGAAAACAAGGCTTTTCATCTTTTTGTACCGCCTCGCTCCATCGAGAAAAAGCGCGCAATCAACGCAAACAAAATACAAACAACTCGCGTTTCATCTCTCTTTTTATTTATAATCTTTTTCCATCAACTATAAATAGCTTATTGATTTAAAAGTGCAACAAACTCGAAAAATATTGAAGCGAGTTTCCCCATTGAATAAAAAAGATGCTGCGCTATAAATAGTACAGAAATGACACCTACAGGGACATTGCTACACGCCGCCGCGGCTTTCGCTATCCTCTCGCTCTCTCTCTCCCGAGAGACTGGACCGGCGATTCAATAAGACAGCCAAGGCCAAGTTTAACGAGATTTTAAAAATTGAGATTTACAACATCCATCATCTTTTTTATTTATCAATTGGAAAAAGAGAATAAAGTAAAAAGAAATGACCGTTTTGTACGATGTTCGGCAGAATGGATGAGGCTGGTTCTACCCACGTGACTCCCACCTCGCCCGATGTCACACGCACCACGGTGGAGGTGAAGGGATCGAGGTAAGCTGACCAAACTTGACCCTTATAAGGCTTAGAAACTACAGGACCAAAGCACAGCGCAAAATCATGCGTGAAAATTTGATTTCGCTCGAGTTACACTTCTGGTTCGAGGCTAGTTCGAGGCTGTTTCTACCCACACGTCACCTCACCCGATGTCGCAGATCTCATAGTGGGTGGCAACGACCTCAAGAGGTAAAGGGATGGAGGGATGCCGACCAAACTTTGACCCTTAAAAGGTTCAGAAAATAAAGGACCGGGTCCATGGGTGACAAAATCATCCTACCAGTTCAAAATCCAAGCTTTTAATGATTAAAACAATACATAAATGTCAAGAAAGAAATCTTTTAAGAATAAGAGCTTGCGCATCACACTTAACAATAGCACATGCTAAAAGGGTTAAAACTAGGCTTAGCGTGAGAACATACACAATGAATAAAGGATTAAACTAACGCGTGCATTCCGGGTAAAGTCCAACACCGGCGTTTGAGGGTTTTTAAAGCTTTTAGTGCGAGTTTAGTCCGGTAATGAGTGGACAATCCCTCGATTAAACGCTTTGTTTGTTGGAATAAATTTGGAATTTGTGGATCACAAACGTTTCTTGTTGCTCGTGATTTTTAGGTTTAGTGTTTCTCGTTGGATTTGATTAGACGGGACAATTTAAAATTAATTCTAACCAAGTTGTATTGTTCTGTAGAGATTGTGGACAAGTTGTAGATGATATCGATTGTCTGACCAAGAAAGAAGCCCAAGGTTGCTCGTCACCATAAAAATGTAATAAAAAAGGAAAACATCTTCAAGTCCAGCCACGAGATTGCACTGAAAATTGAAACAAAAAATATAATAAAACATCAAGTATTTCCACAGGTGGATAAATTTGTCAATTGTCAAATTCCTTTGCATAAAATATTATTTATTTTACATTTTTTTTGTCAAATTCCTTCGCGTAAAATGTTATTTTACGCACTTTTTGTTCCATTTCTTTTCATTTTTACAGTTTTTACTTGCTCGATTGATCAAATAGAGGTAACGAAATCAAACCCTATTCGTATTCGTCAAGGAAAAGAGTGAATTTGATGGAAAAATGCGAGGAAAGGTCGTGCAGTAGCCTGAAGTGGAAGTTATGTGATGTAATTTCAAGTCATACTCGAGAAATGATCGATTGAACAACTCTCAGCGACACCTGTCGAGCATGTTTTTGCTCGTTACGGCTTAATTGAATTAAATCCGAACCCTTTCTACCACGTTTATTTCTTTTAGTATTTTTATTTTTTTAAATTTTGCTTGATTTATTGCCAGTCTTTTATTGATGTTAAATTTAGGCCTAAAAATAGTGTTGAGTTCACCATGTACTCGTCATCCTTTTCAGGTGCGAGCAAACATTGGAAATTCAGCAATTGATTTTATTTTTTTTTATTCATTTTATTTTCTTTTCTTCATTCAAGCATTTCGAGAAAAATACTAGGAATTCATTCAAAAAACATTCCTTCTTTATTTATTCATTATTGTTTGTTTATTTAGGAATGAATTGCAATTTTGTATTCAAATTGTCTTTTTTATCTCAAACGAATTAAAGGATTTTTTAAAGATTTAAAAATGTAAAATTAACGAGAGATATCGACTTATAAATGGAGCATAATAAGGGCCTTGATTCGGGTAATAACCAGAGAGAAATTCGAGAAATTGCTTAATCCATAATGTAAATATTAGCGCGCCGACAGCTCCCGCCATCTGTTGCCAGAAAATCAAACTTCCGCATTAGGGTTACGCAACAACTTGTTGTTGTTTGTTGTTGTTAAAATACACTATTCAAAGTTTCATAACCGGAATAAATGTATTAAAGCAATTAATCAACCAATGTTTCCGGAAGTTTAACTCCAATTAAAAAATAATCGTTTTTTGTGACATCGACTTTATTTATTTAACATTTATTTTACATTTATTTATCGAAAATCGATAATTAAAATTAGCTCTCGATTTCCAGCATTTTAATTCCGACATTTACTCGTCAGATTTACGATCCACCTTATCCATCACTCATTACACATGTCACGATGAATATTCTCCGATAAAAAACGAGGTCAAAATGATCACACAACAACTAAATTAGCGCTTGTAATTGGAGCATTCTCTCCCTCCCGTCGACAGATTAAATCAACCGAAACCAAACGTGTGACAACGTCAAATCGAAACAAACATTTCTCGCATTCCAAAATACCAAAAAAAAACCTAAAAAAACACAACTTAAACTTCATCAACATATAAATCAATCTCACCCACGTTAAACCACGTTAAACCTCATCAAGTGAATTGCATTTCCAAATTGAAACTGTCTTTTATGAACACTTCGTCTCAATTAAACTTTCGTGGAAACAGTTCATAAATGTTTCGTACTCTCACTAGCTGTGATTAGAATATCCTCAGCTCTCCTGGCTGGTAATTAAGAAACAAATAGCTCATAAATCTGCATCTATCATCATCCTGAAGCAATTTCGCAACCTTGAACTACAAACGAACCAACATAATCGATTGCCAATACGTTTTTTTCGACCTGGTTACACAATGTTACACAATCTAGGACGCTCGTACAAATCAATTGGAAGCGGGGCACGGTCGCTGGTCACATATTTCACTCTTGAATTCTTTTTTTCTTTGTTTTTTTTTGTGTGCTTGTTATATGCATTTTACTTAGAGGGTTGTGCCGTTACGAGGTTCCTCAATTCGCAAACTTTACTACAATGCGAAATGAAGTGCCCGTTAGGGATTTCATCACAGTTAAATTTTTTTTTTTTTTACACAAATTCATTTTTTTTTTATAGGAAAGTTCATTCAACTCGTTTTTGGAAAAAGTTGACATTCTTTTAAAGCCGCGTCGATTTTAATTATGTGGAGATTAAATTTAATAGGAGACAAAATTAGTTTTAAAAGTTTTTCCCAAAAAATTTTTTTTTTGCCTACAAATATTTTTTTTTTCTTTAAAATGCTCAAAAATATTTTTTTTCCTCTAAAATGCCTAAAAATATTTTTTTTTTCCTAAAAATGCCTAAAAAAAAAATATTTTTGGCCTAAAAATACTTTTTTGGGTCTAAAAATTATTTTTTTTTTTTGCTTAAAAATTTTTTTTGTCTAAAAGTATTTTTTTTTTTTGCCTAAAAATTTTTTTTTTTTTGCTTACAAATATTTATTTTCTCTCTAAAATACTCAAAAATATTTTTTTTCCACTAAAATGCCTAAAAATATTTTTTTTCTACTAAAATGCCTAAAAATATTTTTTCTTTCTAAAAATGCCTAAAAAACAAATCCTTTTGGCCTAAAAATATTTCTTCGGGTCTAAAAATTATTTTTTTTTTTTGCTTAAAAATTTTTTTTGTCTAAAAATATTTTTTTTCTTGCCTAAAAATAAATTCAATGTGCAACTTGGGACACGTATTTTGATTTATGGATTTCTCTCGTGCGTAAATAGAGTGAAAAATGGTGGTCTTGTGACCTTTATCTCGTGACACGATTAGAAAACGCTTCCTGATAATTAGCACAAAAGAAGTGTCAAAGATCAAGGTGATTCCAGCGACTTAAACTTTAATATTTCCCAGAACCCTCGCATAAATTGCCTCGATAATCTCCAAAAAAAATACTCTTTAAATCGAAATTACAACCGCTCGTTCTATCAACTCCAGATAAAAAGAACTGGAACAAGAAATTGTGCTTATTGCTTATCGCATTTCAATTGACCGGGATGTGCTGGCTCCCTTATCACCCGTTTATTTACAATTCACGACAGCTGCAGCCATCAACGGAGACAAAAAGCGTGGCGCCATAAAACGACATGCAACTGCAG
Source organism: Strigamia crassipes (assembly GCA_034683725.1). Taxonomy (NCBI): domain Eukaryota; kingdom Metazoa; phylum Arthropoda; class Chilopoda; order Geophilomorpha; family Linotaeniidae; genus Strigamia; species Strigamia crassipes. The sequence goes on from JAQFXT010000430.1 coordinate 14,215, forward strand.
TCGATCGTCGATCCTCCGCCGTTTTTTAGCGTCGCTGCGTGCAAACGGATTGTCTTTTATCGCATCCACTCGCAACATAAGTGGCACCAAACTTGAGGCCCAAATCGATCATTTATCTGGATGAACACCGACGAGTTTCATTCAATTTGTTCGCGTCTAAACATCACGCAAACTTGTTTTGCTACCGGAAAAAAAAAAAAAATTCCACTTGTCAACAAATTAAATAAAACTGTTTACATTTATTTATTGACCAATAATATAATGTCTCATGCTTCGCAAGTGGTTTTTATATCCGTATGGAATGCAGACGACTATAAACGTTGCAATAGAACGTATTTTAGGCTGAAATTTTTGTGGCGCGTGCTAAGATCTTAATAAACGTTAAAACTAGAATAAATAAGACTGAAAAATAGAATAATTAACAAACAAATAGCCCGTAATTCTACATATATCATTGTGCTAAACCAATTTCGCAACCTTGAACTTGAAATCAAAGTGTTTAATGAGCAAAACAATACATTAATGACAACAAAGAAACTTTTAAAGAATGAGAGCTTAACGCGCGCTAAAAGGGTTAAAACTAGGCTTAACAAGAGAACACACACACAAATGATTTATTCATTGAAATTAACGAGATAAAATGAGAAAATGTGTTGCAAACTATGGAATATAATAAAGACTGTTCTCGTGTATAGTTTCGAAGTTCCAAATTGTGTTACGGCGGTTCGGGGCTTTCTGTAGATTGAATACACGTCAAAATTGTGGTATCGTGTCAACCTGTCAACCGTGATAATTTTGAGAATGTCACGAGGATTGAAACAAAAAAAATAAAGAAATAAAAAAAATTTTATTTTTTCCAACGTGAGCTTTATTTTCACCAAATTAACCTTTGGAAATTATGTCAGAAACACGCGTTTCGTTTTCTCAACACTCCATCAAACTACAAACAACAAAAAATGCATTTTCCCTCGCTCTTGACTCATTAAAAGCACACATGTGTAGTGCAGAATCAACTCAATTCCAGTTGCTCTGACTCAAGTCAAGCTAACATGACAGCTGTGTAAAGAATAAACTTTATTATGTGGATCTCTCTCTCTCTCTCTCTCTCTCTGAACTGCAGGAGAAAGAAAAGAAAAAAAAGGGTCGTTGGCTGATGTAACTTCCGGGTAAAGAAAGGCGACAGGGAAAAGCATTTTCATTGCCTTTTGGATATATATTGAGGGGATCAACTCATTAAAGTGATAAACTTTGCTAAGCTAGATTAACCAGGGAAAGATTGAGCGATTAATCTTCATTTTAAAGTTGCTGCCGGAAATGGTGATTTAGGAAGAAGATTGAGCCGCGAGCGAGCTTTGTGTTTACAAATGGCGCCCGATTTGATGATCTCCCGCCTCAAAACTTCAACGCGAGATATTTCTCAAACTACAACAGCAATCTTAAGAAACTATACTTCGTTAGATTTGAATCATCGAGACGAATCGATCTGTGTGTAGTCATTTAAATTGTGATAAACGAAAATAAAAATAAATACTATTTTAGCGTTGATTCAAACCATCGAGTTAATTCCGCTTTCGATTAAACGAAAAAAAAAAATCTAAAATCTCACGTCTTGTGTCATAACCTTTTTTTTAAATTTATTTATTTGATTATAATACAAATAAAATTATAATTTCTTCATTAAGAGATGATTTATTTAACGTTTTGATTTCTCCGGGATTTCTCCGGGAATTCTCCGGGATTTGTCCGACTAAATAGGCCGATATATGAATGGTGACATTTGAAATTTAAGATTAAGGAATTTGAGAATGCGAATAATAATCGATGTTCTGTGGGTTTTGTGCACGGTTTCTGTTGCTGGGTTCGAGTCAAGACTCGAGGGTTTCCCATTACATTCCACCTCGTTTATGACTGGCATTTTGCTTGTAATTATCCACAGCCCCCGTTCGCTGGAATTTTCATCCAGGGTGATGTTAATGGAAAGAGATGTGAGGCGCTTTGCTTTAATTCTCATGTTGAACATGAAGAAGGGAAGAGCGGTCATTCAACCCTAGACTTCACTATTGGGGACCCAGTGGCGGATGGGCGGCCAGCTGCACATAACTGAAACTGCTGCGCAAAATCCCATATGGCTGTGCAACGTCAGCCTAAATTTAGCTTACAAGAATAAATAAAAATAAAAATATTCAATAAAACTATGTTTTATAGTGTTTGCGGTGGAAATTTTGATTTTTATTTCGTATAATTTGCGGGGTTTTGATCGGGTTGTGTCAGGATGGCCGAGTGGTCGAAGGCGCCAGACTTAAGCCTAACAATGGTGGACATCTGGTCCGCATATGCGGGCGTGGGTTCGAACCCCACTTCTGACAAATCGTTAATTTTGAGTGTTTTTCGGCACGTGGAAAATAAAATATTGATTCTAGTTATTGTTTTTATTGTTCTCGTGAGTTGAGAGTGTTTTGAAATTGAAATTTTGCTATTAGTGCGTTTTAAAACTATAAATTTTGTTACTGAAAGTGTTTTGTAATATCACTATTTATGTTTATAAGGATAAATTAATCAAGAGCTAGTTGTAGTCAGGATGGCCGAGTGGTCTAAGGCGCCAGACTTAAGCCTCGTTGTGGTTATCTGGTCCGCAAATGCGGGCGTGGGTTCGAACCCCACTTCTGACAACAATTTTTTTCTTTTTTTTTTTAAAAAAATAAAATAAAATTAAACAAAATTAATTAAAATAAATTAAATTAAATTAAATTAAATTAAATTTCAACATTTTTTCAACCATTTTTTACACTTTATTCGATTTGATTTATTTATTATCGATTTATTTCACCTTTTACGGATCATCGCAAAACCAATTCAACCAATTATTTTGACTTTGAATCTATAAATCACAAAAGCCTTTGTTGTGGTCAGGATGGCCGAGTGGTCTAAGGCGCCAGACTTAAGCCTAGTTGTGGTTATCTGGTCCGCAAATGCGGGCGTGGGTTCAAACCCCACTCCTGACAACTCGCTTGATTTTGATTTTCATTTTCCACTAAGTTATTTGCATTTGTTAACGAAACTCCACGTCAAGAACGACGGAAATTCGATTTAATTTTTTTTCTTTCTTCGCTTCGAAGCTTCGTGAACCGGAAGTGAATGAAAAATGAATCCATGCAGCACGCCTCGCAAACTTTTTGCATTAATTTTCCCGAGAAAACAAAAATTCCATTTAACCAAGAAGAAGAAGCAGCAACTTTTTCATCTCTTTTCGCCCAACGGGTCAACAACCTCCAAGTTTCGTTTCCATCCCGAACCGAAACTCAGCCAAAACTCAAATGAAATGAGACATTTAAACTGATAGAAAGTTGTCACATCCATTAAACGACATCTAAATCTAAACTTGGCAGTGTCACTGCACTCGTTATGACGTTTCAGAGAATGCACGGCTGTTTAACAGACGCGATTTATTCAAAAACGTGAAAGCTGAAAAGATATGCAATGGCAATGCAAAGCCATAAAATCGCCCATTGTCGCCCGGTTTATATCGTCAGCGACGATAAACGCGATCAGATTCGCTCCGCACCTGCGTAATGCGCGAAATCACGTCCTCAAAACATAAATAAAACAATTCTTTTTAATTTTTTTCAATTTTTTTTAAATTTTTTAAATTTTTTCAATTTTAAATCCGTCTAATATTGCCGTTGAAAGCCGAACTAAACAGGTGGAATGGGCTCAAAGGCCTAATGAATTTATTCGACAGTTTGAAAAGGCGAAATAACGATAACGCGTATGAGTTATTTATTCGTTTCGTTTAACGGGTTTTTGAGATTCCTGGAACCGAACTCAACGTTTTATCTCATTCCAACCTTTTGTTTATTTATTTTAAGCCATAAATTATTTCGTTTTTCGCTTCACAAACACGACAACAAAGATTGTTCGTCGTCGCTAGCCACGACAACGACAAAGGACAAACCCGACTCGGAGGTCGCTAAAACCAGACGAAACAAAAAACGGAAAGATTTGTTTTTATAAACCCCTCGTGCGTTATTCCAGCATAAACAAAAGACAAATGTATTATGTAGAGTTGAATAATAAATAACGTCATGCAGAAAGAGGTGTTGATGCATGTGGGTGCGCGGTATTCACCGACACTAGTTGAAAGCCTCGCGAGTTTCCCGTGACGTAACAATACATCCACCCACGCAATCGATGCGGGGCCGGGCGAGAGCATTGAACTCCGTAAAAAGGCATATGGCAGCCAGGCAGGCAGGGTACTTCGTTCTCGGAATGTGTGGGTGCCCATTTGCCCACAGTTGCTTCATTGAATTACACCGCGAAAGGGGAACACAGACCTAGTTTTCTCTTTTATCCAATTTGATTTATACCAGCAAAATGTCGACTGCTGTTTACAATCGTCAAAATGGATCCGGAAATGAAAACACCAGCAAAGAAAACACGAGTAAACAAACAATTCTTCTCCAAATAAACGAATAAAACTTTGCTCTTATCGTCCACGTTTCCGGGCAACAAAAAAAAAAAAAATGATAAAAAAAATTTTAAAAAATTTTAAAAAAAATTTAAAAAAAAAATCATAAAAAATAATTTTTTTATAGTTTTTTAATATTATTACTATTTTGATCAGGAAGTTTCGGTTTCTACCACCTGTTCGGGGTAGATGTGGGATAATTGGGCGTGCAACCACACGAGTAGTTGTTCGAACGCTTCGCAACGTTTTGCTCGGTGACATTACACGTTTTCGTTTTCGTTTTCAGTTAATGTTAAACTTTTGACGCGAGCGTTCGCGGAAACCTGAATATACGGGCCGCGGTGAAGGTATGACGTCATGTAGCACGCGTTTCGCTTAAAAGAGGGTTCCGCCGGTGCCACACCGCACAGATCTCGAAGCGAGTCTCGTGCGCGCTACACCTGTTAGTGGGCGCAGCATGCCGAGCGCGTCGCAAGCTTCGGTCCAGCTGCTCGTGCAGCCGGCCGCCGAAGGTGAGAAGAGCAAACCGAAGGACCACTACCGGGTCGTGGCGATGGGTGCCACCAGAGTGGGCAAGACGGCCATCATCTCGCAGTTTCTCTACGACCGATTCGTGCCGCACTACAAACAAACTTTGGAGGAGTTGCACCGCGGCGAGTACGACGTGGCCGGCTGTCCACTCACTTTGGACATCTTGGACACGTCGGGCGCCTACTACGAGTTCCCGGCCATGCGCGCGCTGGCCATCAGCAACGCGGACGCCTTCTTGCTCGTCTACTCGGTGGACGACGCCGCTTCGTTCGAGGAAGTGCGGGCGCTCAGGGAACTCGTGTTGGCGTCCAAACCCGCTTGTCCGCTCGTCGTCGTCGGCAACAAGACCGATCTGGACGCTGCCAGCTGGCAGGTGAGTCGCGAGATGGCCGAAACCATCGTCACCATCGATTGGGAGAACGGTTTCGTCCAGACTTCGGCCAAAGACAACGTCAACATCGTGTCGGTCTTCAAGGAACTGCTCGCCCAAGCGCGGGTTCCTTACGCGCTCAGTCCGGCCGTGAGGAGACGGCGACAGTCGCTGCCCGGACATCATCCCGACCATCACCACAGCAAGAAACTCGTCAAACGACACAGTTGCGTCGTCTCCTAGATCTAGAACCGGTCTAGAACGTGCGGTTATGTGTTTTGTTTTGTTTTCTTTCGTTTCGTTTCGCTTAATGCGATCAAAGCGATCGGTTATCAGTCAAGGGCCTAATTTATGCTTCTAGAATAATCTTATCTTGTTCGTAGCAACTTTGCCCGTGTAAATAAGGTAAAAATTTTTTTTTTTTTTTTTAAATTGTTGTTATAACATTACCGTAGTGATTTTAGGAATGTTTATCATATTCTGTACAAATTAAAGCGTGTAAATCGGTGTAAATTTGACTTTTACAGCCGCTGAATGTTTTTGCAAGTTTGAAAATGTGTAAAAAATTCAATTTGATGATGCAAAATGGAAAATTTTTATTTTGTTTGTTTTTTTGGGAGTGTAAATTTACGCTTTAGATACACATATATATATATATATTTGTATTTATTTATTTATTTATTTATTTTGTAAACATGTTTTTGATACTCTAATTAAGTGCTTTTTACTGTTTTATTTTATTTTATTTTTTCTTGTACATGGATTTTTAATTACGAAAAGAAATAAACAGAAATTGGAAAATTAAAATATCAGTTATAGAGTCAATTTGGAGCTGAAAACATTCATAAATCATACTGAAAAACTTCCTCATTTCCTTCGTTTTCCAAGCGTGACAGTGACGAGGGTCAGGTTTAGGTTCGTCACATGACCCATCCAATATAGAAAACGCTCGAATTTGCAACGGAGCAGAAAAATATAATTAATTCGCATTTTTGCGAAAACAAAAACAACTTTCAATTGCTCAATCTCATCTCCTCTCGTCTCGCGTATAATTCCGCACCAAAAACTCATTCCAAACCGTTAAATAACTGCTCACGCGTGAAAAAATAACTAAAAATACAATGCAATCGCAGGATGAGTGAACTACAGAACTACAGAACAATCTATTGCATATCGATTTGATTGGCTATTTATACAATCTGGTTTGGAAAATATATTTAGGATTGAATGAAGCCTTATCATCAGACTCGCGTGGAATGGTAACTTTAATAATAATAATAAAAGAATCCTTTTTATCGCTCGGTGATATGCAAATTGAATTTATTCAGGCTTCCATAACTGATGTTGCTCGAGTCGCAACACCACACAACCAAACCAAATGATGCAACTTTATCATGTTTAGGATGGCCGAGCACCCCGGGGAAATCAAATGGTATCCCAAACCACGATAACAGTTCATTTTTCACAGAACCTTTATTTATTGCCGTTTAGTTGGCGTTTTTTAAATCGAAATTGCAAAACAAAATTACGTAACGCGACTGACAAATAACAATTGTGTCATCGTGTTGTTTGTTTGTTACGCGTTGTTTACTGTAGTCATTTGTGGAAATAAAAATAAACGGCAAAATTGATTTATTAAAATTAAAATTTATTTAAGCGTATGTATTAAATTTATTCGTATTAGAACCTAGAAAAGCCTCAAAGTTATGTAATACACGTTGCAATAAAATCGTCTGCTGTAAAAATACATCGATTTGCCGCTAGGCGCAAGTTACAACAACTCCCGTTAGATGGCAGTTAACCGCAGGTAGGAATTTGTGTGGGATCATCTCGACATGAAGGAAACAGTAAATGAAGTTAAAAACGTTATTAATTCGACTAAAGACTCGCAGGAAATTGTGAACGCACTATTAAAACTGTATAATCATCTCCCCGGTGTTGAATCGTCAGTTTCTGTCGAAGAAAAAGCGAATTTCATTCAAAACCACTATGTCCGATTTGTTTATTTTCTGCTGGAAAAAATCGATTCCAGTTGGGAAAACATTTGGAACACCGAACAAATACTCATTTTTGATAATTTCTTCTTAAAAGGGTCCTTAAACGACTCGTTGTTAGCTCTGGTTTCAGTAATCAGCAACACTAAGTATGAAATTTGATGATTTTTACATCAATGTAATTCACTTATTTGTCTATTTATTTATTTATTTATTTCTAGACCGTCCTATAAGCTGGAAAAATGCTTGAAACTAGTGGAGACTATCACCGAGCCGAAAAACCTTTCAAAATTATTGATAAATATCTGTAAATTGGAAAATAACTCGTTCGGTGTCCACGAATCTCTGTGGAATGAATTGATAAATGTGATCATTTCTCTTCCCGAACGAATAGCAAATAAATTACGGACAAACAACAGGTTTATTGGTGAATTTTACGTGCCTATGAATCGTTATTAACATTTTATTTCTTTGACAGAGCGGCGTTTTACCCAGAGAAATATTTCGAAAATTTATCGGCCGCCATTTTGGTCGCGTTGAAAACGGTCGCGGACGAATTGAGAGAAGAACGGAGTTGTTCGTTGCAGTTTGCGAGTCGATTGTTCGGACGATGTTGCGCGATTGGTCGGGCGGATGCCGTGTTGGCGTGTCTTTTAACGCGGCTGATGAGAAACGACGATTACATATGGCGGCGGTTGTGTCGGAAATTCCTACTCGGGGTCCCGGATCGGCATTTGGAGAATATGTTGGATAGTTTAGTCCGATTGGTTCCGCAGTACGTTTATCGTTTAATTTTTTTAAAAAAATGTGGATTTTTAATTTGTTTTTATTTGACAGGAACAAATGGATGTCGGTCGTTCTCGGCGACGCCGTCACGACGAATTGCAAACTTCGGATGCTTTTAACGAAGAAATTTCTACTTTTACGAACTTTTAACGACGTAAAATTGGACAAATGTTTGTTTTTATCGTTTTAATGTATTTATTTCGTGCGCAGGATAAAGTTCTGTGGAATATACTGGGTTATTTGAACGAAACGAGTGTGGAATTATCGATATCGGTACGTTAGTCCATCTGAAACGTTTTAAAAATTAATCTAATGATTTGTTGCGTTTATTTGAAGGTATTTAAATCGTTGTTGGCGATTTGGGGCGACAAAATTGCTGTGAAACAAACTGCTTCGAGTCAACACGTCTACATCACGCGAGCGTTGTTAATTTGTGCGGGATTACTAAAAAGCGAACAACTTTCAATGTTTCGAGGAGGTGGAGTTTTTTTTTGGTTTTTTTTTTTTCGTTAATTAATTAATTTTATTGATTTTTTTAAATTTTTTATTTTTAGAATTGGTTGCGAAACTGATGGACGGCGTTTCGTGTCATTTGGAAAGCCCCCACGAGAATATTCGCGTCTTGGGGATGCTCACTGCGGAATGTTTGACCAAACTCATCGACCCGGATTCGCCGCCATTGAAGTTTGAGGTTGCGATTTTGATTTACTCGAATTTTCGTTGGTTTTTCAAAAAAAAATAAAAAATAAAAAATTTAATTTGTATGTAAATCAGTACAGGGACACCGAAGAAACGATTGCATTAAAGGCGCTGGTCAAACCCGAACACGGAACGGAAGAGTTCGATATTTCGTACATGGACGAAATTACCGAGTAAATTATTTGAGCAAATTGAAAGATTTTTTTTTTTTTTTTTTTTTGTTGTAATTTAAAATTTTTTCAATTAGAAAACTGGAAAAAGTGGAAATCGATAAAGAAAACGTGGAATCAGCGACCAAAATGCCGGAAAAAGCCGAAGATTTGGACAGCGACGACGATTTGGAGCCGTACGACATGTCTAACGATTCTCCCATATCCAAGATGAAGAAACCGAGTTATTTACGCGATTGCCTCGAAGGACTCATCGATCAAACCGATGCGCAGCGAACGGAAATTTGTCTGCAATCCGCCGAGTTTTTAATTCGTAACGAACGTGATTTATCAGACGACGTGAGTTATCCGTCGCGTTTGAAAGAGAACAATTTTAAACATTTTTTAAATTTAAATTTCGGTTGCAGTTGGCGACGGAAGTGGCTCAGATTTTACTCCACTTGGAAAACAAAAGCAACGTGGCGGATTTTGTCGTTTTGCGTCGGAAAAGCCTCGTGGCTGCTCTCGCGTGTTCCCCGGTCAAAGTAAACGTGATTTGATCGCGATCGAAGCGTTTTTGGTGAATAATTTTCGTTGCAGGTGGCGGTTTATCTGACCGGACAGTTTTCCGAACCGTTTTATTCTTTGCGTCAGAGATTCGACATTTTAGAAACTTTGACCGCTGCTGCTCAAGAACTGTCGAAACCAACAGACGGAAAAAATTGTCGGGAAAGCGGGCAAACTACTCGAGATTTAGCGCTGGTTCATCCAAAAATCGAACGGTGGAAAGAGATCGTCGCCGAACGCATTGCGAACAAAACAAAATATTTTCACAAAGTAAAAAAAAATGGATTCTGTTGAAATGTTTTGAATTTTTTCGATTTATTTGGATTTATTTCGAATTTTTTCGATTTTTTTCGATAGCTTTCGAATTTTTTCGATTTACTTCGAATTTTTTTAATTTAATTCGAGTTTTGTCGATTTATTTCGAGTTTTGTCGATTTATTTCGAGTTTTGTCGATTTATTTCGAGTTTTGTCGATTTATTTCGAGTTTTGTCGACTTATTTCGAGTTTTGTCGATTTATTTCGAGTTTTGTCGATTTATTTCGAGTTTTGTCGATTTATTTCGAATTTATTTCGAATTTTTTTTCAATTTGAATTGCAGGGAAAGGTGAAAATACAATCAGAAGCAATTGCCAGTCGATTTGCTCCAGTAGCAGGCTACTTTTTCTTCGACCTGATGAAGAACTTCGACGCGAAACGAAGCAATTTCGACTTATTAGGCGACGACTGTCTCGTTCTGGGCAGCTTGCTACACACGCTTGGAAGCGTCATATACGCGGCCATTAATGCACCGGTTGGTTCAACATTCGCATCATTTTGAACGCGACATTAACCCCGTTCTATTCTCACGTAGATTGTCCCGCAGATGGCGCGAAGTTTATTGGACTTCATCTTCGTCTTACGATTTCACGCAGAATCGTGAGTTCGAAATTGGCCATTATCGAAATAATTATTTACTAATTATTTTTTTTTAAATTTCCAGACACATTCGTAAAGGTGTTTTGTTTTGTTTTTGTATGATTATCCTCGTCGTTCCAGCCCACACGATTTACCAAGACTTCCAATCCGATTTTATAGAGTACATTCAATGGTTACAAGGTTTAAAAACGCCAAAAAAAATCAATTTTTTGTTTGTTTTGATTTTGATTTTAATTTTTTTCTTTCAGATGTAGTGACTCACGACACGGACCAAGAGTGCCGTTACTTAGCTGGTCAAGCGTTAATCCTATCACGAAACGCTGTAACAGACTCATAAACAAACACCAAATAAACGTTGAATTGTTGTTTAATCAAGAACTACATTCCAAATGTACATTAAATTTAGGATCCACTATGTCAGACCTCGATATCTAAACGATCTATGTTATATACACTATGAAAACTCCGGATTAATCGTGTCCGGCGTAAAATTTCGACAAAAAATCGGCGGGTTTTGGCTCCTGCGAATCCTTGAAATAAGCCATCACGTGATGCCGCTGTTTCCAAAACTTAGTCACTTCTACGAGTTCCATTTGCCCCTGCACGGAAAACAAATACAATTTTTGCATTTTATACACGCAACATGCATTACTTTGATGACTAGCATGTCGATGGTCCTGGTATCGGACACGTGCTTGTTTTCGAGGAACTTGTCGCGCAGTTTTTCGCGGCACTTGATCACGTTGACTGGGATGTCGTGTTCCATAACTAAATCAACAAATTCAATTGAAAAATTATAAAATGCACGAAATTTGGGTTTTTCACTGCGCAAATTACCGATCCAGGGGATTTGGCGGTACCACGCCTTGTATAAATTCAAAACTCTACGTCGAGCTTCGGTTTTATCGGTGGATAAAATCGGTTTTACTTGTCTCACGGCCGAAGGAACAACACGGGAAGCCATTCTGTCCAGCCTCTAGTTTACCCGCATTCTCACTAGAAGTCGCGTTGTATGACGTAATAGATTTTGACCCGGATCTAATTCGAAGCGAATCCGTGCAATCGCAACTGAACTAGAAACAGAAAAAGAGATCTACGATCTAATCTTATTTTTCTCTCGCCCGTTCGTCACCCTCCCTGCCACATTGAAAAACGTCTTCCAGTTGTAAAAGCCGTTGTCAGCCGTCGTTGCCCGCAACGAAACCAGGTAAATAATTAATCCCGACAACCGAATTTACAGCAAAATGTCAGCAAAAACCGATTTAAATCCAAATTTGACGTATCTAATGGTGGCGGCCACTCGCCGCCATCTTTATTCACTTAGGTCCAAAAACGAGCAATTTGTGCATTTAAAGCGTAAAAATATCAAAATTGAGTTTAAAAAAATCCACCAAACATTCGTGCAACGTTGATTTTATTTACTTATCTATTTATTTTTTGTTTTATAGGAAATCTCTGAATAAAATGTCGGAAGAAAACGAACAAGTGGTCGATCAGGTGAAGGAGGAGGAGGAAGAAATCAGCTCGTACAAACCTCCGCCGGAAAAGTCTTTGCAGGACATTTTAGCCGCCGATGAAAACGACGAAAGTTTGCGAAAATACAAAGAAACTTTACTCGGAAATGCCACGACGGAAACGATCATCGTCGGTGCGTTTAATCCGCAATGAAAATTCGAAAACCAACCAACAAATATCAAAATTTTTAGTTCATTTTAATAATTGAATTTATTTATTTTTGTTAGTTCCTGATGATCCGCGGAAAGTTCTCGTTCAGAAACTCGCACTGGTGGCTGTTGGACGCCCGGACCTCGAGTTAGATCTGACGGGCGACTTAACTCAACTAAAGAAACAGGAATTCAAAATCAAAGAAGGAGTGCAATATCGAATCCGAATCGATTTTCTGGTCCAACGAGAAATCGTCACCGGGCTCAAATACGTGCAGAAAACCTACAGGAAAGGAATCCAAGGTATAAAATAAATAATGCAAATATTTTCCAAATATTTTCCAACTGCTAACGAATGAATTATCGAAACAGTTGACAAAATGGCGCACATGGTCGGTAGTTACGCTCCGAAGACTGAAATCCAGTCGTACTTGACGCCTCTCGAAGACGCGCCGTCGGGGCTGCTAGCGAGAGGAGGATACTCGGTGAAATCGTGTTTCACCGACGACGACAACACGGAGCACTTGAAATGGGAGTGGGCGTTCGAAATCAAAAAAGAATGGGAATAAGAAATGTTTTTTGACGCTTTAGTGGATGCTTTACATCTTCCATTGTGCCTTTTTTCTTGTATATGCCAATATTATTCCTTTTGTGACATCAAATCCATCCAAAATCAGGGAATCGTTTCGCTTATTCGACAGATGGGATGAGATACGATGAGAGAGAATTGATGAAAGGCAAATCGAATTTGTTTTTTCGGTGCTGCGTTTTACCAATTCGATATTTCATATACATTTAGTTTTTTTTTTTTTTTTTTTTTTTTTTTTTTTTTTTTTTTGTACTTTTCTAACGTTAATTGATTAATTTTGCTACTTGGACAATCAGTCGTTAACTTTTGCTGCAATTTTTTTACTGATTTTTGATCAAATAAACCCAAACCCTGCAGCTGCTAAGTCAGTTTTCACTGTCGCGTGCGATTTTCGTGTCTTAATCTACCAGGAATAAGTCATATCAGTTTAAAACAAAAGAAAAAACATTACGGTAATAGAAAAATCATTACAAATTGATTTTTTTTTTTTTTTTTTTTTTGGTTTTAATTTTTGCTTTAAATGTTAAACATTTAATTTGTTTTTCACTGTAACTATAGGAATTTATCATTTCGATCGAGTAAAACAATAAAACGAGCTCAAAATGAATTTTTTTGAAATCACACATTTTTATTTACCGAGAAATGATCTATACATTTTTAATTTTGTTTTTTTAATTAATGTTTTTAGTTTTTTAAACAAACACATTAATTAAATTAAATTATTTTGAGTATTGTTGAATTATTGTAAATATTCCTTAAATTTTCGTGAAAATTCTCGAAATCTCATGAATTTTCTTGAAATTTAATGAAATTTCTTGAAATTTAATGAAATTTTTTGAAATTTAATGAAATTTTTTGAAATTTAATGAAATTTCTTGAAATTTAATGAAATTTCTTGAAATGTAATGAAATTTCTTATATTTTCATAAAATTTCTTTTATTTTCATGAAATTTCTTTTATTTTCACGAAATTTCTTTTATATTCATGAAATTTCTTGAATTTTTTCATAAATTTTTCTTGAATTTTTCATGTTATTCCTCAACCCGAATTCTTTTAAAGTCACAAATTTTTATTCACCGAAAAATGATCTATACATTTCAAATGTTTAAAATTTTGCGTTGAAAACGAAGACATTAATTAATGAAAAGCAAGATCCACTCGCTTTAAATATCACAACAATCTCACGAACTTCGCTGCCCTAGGAATCGGAAATTTCTCAAGGCATTTGTATTAAGATGGAACATTAAGGTTATTTATTACAAATTTGAGCAACGAGATGTTCTGAATATAGCGATCAACTTCACAAAAAACATTTCCTTCGAGGTATACTGACCACAGGAAGTGAAAATAAATTAAAAAAATCTGAAAAAATCTATAAATTCCAATACAACAACAATTATTATCCTTTTTTTTTTTTCTTTTCTTTTTTTTACTTTTTATAATTTCTAAATTGAGCATGTCTTTTACAATTTAACTTAACAAAAAAATGTACAATAATTTGCTGACAATTTGACAAAAAAATACAAAAATAAATCAAAATGATAAATTTATACAAGTGATGAAAGACTGGTAGGTAGAACTGCGAATCGGCAGAATTAAATGCTACGGCAGACCGGTCACATAAATGGACAGTTTTTTTGTATTTTGTATTTTTTCTTTTTGTTTACATTTACATATATATATATATATATATATATATATGATATTTAATTTTTTTTTTTTTTTAGGTTTTCATAGCGGATTAGCAAATCACACGGTATTTCTTAGGCTAATTTGATAGACAACATTATTTGTAGAGAACAATGTCACTCGAATGACTATAGATGCGTTTGTTTCAATTTGGCTCTCAAAAAACAACGGGAAAAAAATGGAAGACGTTAAAAAATTTAAATACAATAAATAAATAAATTAATTATTGCTAATTTAAATGAATTTTACAACTGTTTTAACACGGATCTAATTCGAATCTCGATATTTTTCCATTTCATGAGCGCACGTCGAGGTAGAATCGATGAGGTAAATCAGGAAAATCGAAATAAAAAAAAAAAAACAACACAAAAAACACAAAAAACAAACATCGAATCTTCATTCGTATTCTAAGATTTGTTTGTGGTAGAATAATAAGTAGCTGTTAAAAATATAAAAAAAAAAAAGATTTGGGTATTAATCGGGTAATGAATGACAAATAGGCTTAATTACCCTTCGCTATCCAACACGTCCTGTACACTTGCCTTGGTGATCAAATGATCGTCGCATTTGAACCACTGATCCCGGTGCTGGCGAATGTAGGCCGTGTAGTGACCAGTTTCAATTGTCCCGATGTGGTTTACAACAGCAAACAGCGAGTATCTGACGAGGGTTAAACAAATGGATTAAAATTGGAAAGGTTAGGTTGATATATTTTTTTTTTTTGGTACTTATTATCGTTATTGGAGCATTCGGTGCCGTTTTGGTAGCCATTGCTATTTTTATTGCGTCTACTGGACATGAAGGGAGTCATGTCCAGAAATTGAGGAAAGGAAATAAAGGTGGAGATTTTTTTGTGATATCGATTGGAATGTTCGAATCTCTGAAAATTTAAAAAAATATATTAAAAATTCGAGAAGTATTAAGAATATTTTAAAAAAATTCAAAAAAATGTAACAAATTTTAATCACATTTAATCATTCTTAAAATTTCTTAAATTTTATTACATTTTCTAAAATTTTGTTGAAATTTCCTGAAGTTTTATCAATTTTTTCCTAATTTTTCTTGAAATTTTAACAATTTTCTTCATTTTTTAAAATTTGTTCTTAATTTTTCTTGAAATTTCAACAATCTTCTTCATTTTTTAAAATTTGTTGTTTAATTTTTCTTGAAATTTCAACAATTTTCTTCATTTTTTAAAATTTGTTCTTAATTTTTCTTGAAATTTCAACAATTTTCTTCATTTTTTTTGAAATTTCAACAATTTTCTTCATTTTTCTTGAAATTTCAACAATTTTCTTCATTTTTTAAAAAAAATTTGTTGTCAATTTGATTACTTTCAAATGGAAGCTAGCGACAACTGGCAGTTTCTTCATGGTTAGCTGCTTGGTAGACTCTTGGTAATCGAGACAAGTACTACACTTAATCTTCGCCGAACTCCCCAAATGCTCCGGCCTTGTGAACCTTTCTAAACAATCCAGCAACGACGTCGCCTCGCAGTCATCGCTCTCCGCGTCTATGCTGTTGGAATTTGAGGAATCTAAGCAACCAAAACGAAACGAAACGAAACGAATCAACACCCACGCACCACTCCTTACCCCGCAAATCCTTTACCCCCTGAGACATTATTTGTTTTCTTAGACCCCAAGTCTAGAGATATATCCCAAAATGGATCTATGGTCGTCGAAACTCCGCTAAATTAAACAAACAAAAATTAAAATTAAAATTCAATCACCAGCCAAACTACGCAACTCACTTGCACGATAAACACACGACATCCGACTGCAACCCGCCGGTAAATATTTGATCAATTATACAATTGCAATGATGAGGATTGCTGTTGGAAATTCCGTTTGTCCCTTTGCAATGCCTGTGCAGAACGTCCAACGCAGCGATGAAAAATTCGTGAGCGTCTTGCTGCTCGTAGCCGGCCAGGTGTCTGGCGTGCGTCCACACCAGGTGCAGCAACCGGTACGGAATGTGTGGTGCACGGTTCCCTGAGTAAAACTAAAGAAATAAAAAAATTAGAAATTAGAACAAAAATTTATTTTTTTTGTTTTGTTTAGGACGAACTTCCTGAAATAATCGCGCCATCTCGCAAACTAAACACATGGAAGGATCGTCTTCGAAATGGCAGACGTGACGGTCCGCGAGGAAGAAGTCACGTAATAAGGGCGTGTGAGTCAAGGCTTGGACGATGCAATTCATGAAACACGTGTTTCCCAAATTGATTAAACCTCGCAAGCCTAAAAAAACAAAAATTTTTAATTTTTTTTAATTTTTTTTCAATTTTTTTTTATATTTTATTTCGAGTTTTATCGAGTTTTTCGAATTGTGTCAAATTTTTTCGACTATTTTCGAATTTCTCCGAATTGTATCGAATTTCTTCGAGTATTTTCGTATTTATTCGAATTGTGTCGAGTTCTTTCCCGAAATTTTTCAATTTTTTATTTTTTCCGAAAATTTTCTAATTCTTTCAAATTTCTTCGAATTTCATCGATTTTTTTTTTCGCTTTTTCTTCACCAATAGTGGAATTTTCCGTAATTCGTTTCCGTTTGGGGTTTCTCTTTAGTAGTTCGATCTCACAGTTTGTCGGTTCCCACGAACAAAAATATTCTCTCATACCTAAAAAAAAAAAAAAAAAAAACCAAAAAAAAAAAAAAAGACAAAAAGAAAATGAGGCACAAAAATTACTTTTAAAAACAACAACTTCACCTAGGGAACGAGCTGCCTTTATTTTGTCACTTTTGGCTATGGATTCTAATTCAGTGTCGTACACATAATCCCCGCATTGGAAACAATAAACGGCACCGTACGACAAATCGACGGCTGAAAAAACGAAACAAAACAAAACAAAACAAACAACTTGACCTCGCCTCACCTCGCACACGTGTTGCATTAGCCATCAAACTAGGCCAATCTTACCTAAAAAATGTTTCTTCATTCTTACATGTTCGTGGATATGTTTAGCTCCGTAACATCCAAAATAGACGCACTGAAGGCACGAATGTAGTCGCACGCCATGTTGGCGACATGTGTAGCATATACATGAATGAGCCTGCAAACAACAAACACAAACAAATTAATTAATTAATCATCCCGAACAATAATTTTAATTTTCTCAAATTTTTTCGCAATTCTTTTTCTTTTCTCAATTTTTTCCAACCGACCGGAAGTGGAAAAAAAAAATTTTAAAAAAATCGAAAAGAGCGAAAAAATTACGAAAAACGATCGGAAAAATGATTAAAAATGTATAAAAATCAATAAATGTGATGAAAATAATAATTTGGATTAGTTGTTGGGACACTGGGGGCCGATGAACTTGTTCGAGTGACCCACGTTGGATGATTCGCTGGTCGCTCGCTTACCTTTCTTGTGCGCTCTTCCACCGAACTGCACGCGACGAAGGAAGAATGAATCAAGCGATAGGGCTGCGATCCTTTCGCAGCTTTGAAGCTACTCAGATGTGCGCAGCCATTAGTACTCATAGTAGACTTTGTAAAAAAGCACCGGCAAGGATACACGCTTGCCTCAATAAGGCAATAACAGCTCCCGTTTGACAACTTGCTTCGGACTTTTCGGCATCAACAAAGATTGTGCGCAATAACCCTCGCTTCGAGCCCGCTACGCGCACGTCGCGCAACACTTCCGTTTCGAACATGTGTTTCCGCCGCCCAGACTCGGCTCGCGAAGCGACGATTGTTATGGTGTGCGCAACATTTGTTGCCTTTTTGCGCTAATGATCGCGTTTTGCTTGCTCGTGTTTATTTTAATTTTTCTTTTGTTTGTTTCTAGACGTTTGCGGACAGCGTTGCTGTCCCTCTGTCGTCTTGGTGCAGATGGGTATTCGGCAGTTTGTTTTTCCCCGTCGTGATTCCTTGGGTTTTGTATCGCGTGATTTTCTCGTGGAATCACGTGACCAGACAGCGCGCCAAACTTGAAAATAAAGTCGTGCTCATCACCGGTGCTAGTTGCGGTTTAGGCGAAGGTAGGACGTGTTTTTTGGCTAAAATTTAGTGTTTTACGACGTGTTTTTATTTATTTTTATTTAATTTTATTTTTTATAGTTTTAGCCGCGGAGTTCTACAAAGTTGGATGTAAAGTCATTTTGGCTTCGAGGCGGACGGACGAATTACAGAAAGTGAAGAGCAAATTACTCAATTTGCGCGGCAACGACGTGAATTTTAAATTTTTTTTACATTTTTCTAAATAAAATAATTTTTTATTTTTATTTTTATTTTTTTAGGTTTTAGCTGAACATCAGCCGGTTGTTTTGCAATTGGATTTAGCCGACGTGAAATCGTTGCCCGACAAAGCCAAAGAAGCGTTGGATTTCTACGGACGCGTCGACATATTAATCAACAACGCTGGGATCAGCTACCGCGGAAATATAATGGATACGTCGCTCGAAGTCGACATTAAAGTCATGCTGGTCAATTACTTCGGTCAAATTGCACTAACCAAAGGTTAATTTAATTAAATTATTTTTATTTCAATTTTTTATTCAATTTTTTCTCTTTTTTTTTTTTAAAGCGATTTTACCGTCGATGATGAAAAACAAAAGCGGCCACGTTGTCGCAATCGGAAGCATCCAAGGAAAGGTCGCGATTCCGCACCGTTCCGCGTGTAAATTACCTCCGATTTAATATTTACGAGCGAAACGAACCGATTTAATTACAGATGCGGCTTCCAAACACGCGCTGCAAGCGTTTTTCGACTCTCTAAGAGCCGAACTCGTTGGTACGGACATCAAAGTCACGGTCATAAACCCTGGCTACATCAAAACCAATTTATCTCTCAACGCGATGACGGGCGACGGATCAACGTACGGAAGTAAACAAATTCAATCGGTCACTTACATTGTTTGGTTATTTAAATTGAAATTATTCCAATGTTCGTGTAAATTAATAATATTTATTGGTTTATAATAAATATTATTAATTTAGGGGAATATTGGAACGATTTTGAGATGACGGCAATTTAGGGGTTCCTCGAAATTGGTTTTAGTGAAAACACGACGCATTTACCGACGTATTTAATTGAATTTAGTGATGGACGACACGACGGCCACTGGAACCGACCCAACCGTCGCGGCAAAAGAAATCATCCGAGCGATCGTATCGGAAAAAGCAGAAATTTATCTGTCCGGTTGGATCCCAACGGCCGCCGTTTACCTACGACTACTCTGGCCGTCCCTGTACTTCGCACTCATGCAAAAACGAGCCCAAAAACAAAAGAGAGAGAAATAAAATGAAATATAAAATGAAATTAAAATAAAATAAAATAATGACGCATCGGATAACTTTGTACAATTCTGTTTTATCTTGAAATCGGAACAAAAATATTGTCGATATTCTTCATCCGCGCTCAGTTTTATGAAATTTTAAATAAATTGAAGTGGTCGATCGTCACATCTTGAGATACGGATACATTTGAGCCAATCGCCAGCTGCAATAAGCTATTGATAAAATGGTTACTATCGAATGCAAGAGTTTCCTTCTGCGGTCGTCGTGTCGCAACAGCACGACGGGCGACGTCGAAGTCATCGTCGACGTGTTGAGCCGCTGCTGGAATCGCTCGAGTTTTTGAGCATCGCGGAGCACTTGGTATTTACAACACGGGTCGAACTGCCACGATATGCTGTAGAGGCCCGTACAGAACGAACTGACGGCGCCCAGCGGGCAGTAGATGTAGGGGCGGTCGGGCCACACGAGTCCCGTCACGAGCGACCCGAAGCCGGACAACACGGCCGTCTTGTGCAGGCAGTTGCCGACTGCGATCCAGCGCGACGTGTCGTCGCCCAGTTTCGACGGCTCGATCACGATCGTCGGGCAGCACGTCTCCAGCGCTCGTTCCAACTCGTTTTCAAACTTCTCCTGCGAGTTCTCGCCGTCGTAGATCTCGCGGATTATCACAGTGTCGGTTAACTCACTACGAACAAACATTTTTTCAATTAGTTTTGTCAGTTTCTTTACGTAATTCTGATATATAAAGACGTTTTGCTTAGCAGTTCGCTTCGTTTGACCTCAATTTTATGCTTTTTTATGCTTTTTTTATGCTTTTTTGCCATTTTTATCCGATCGGATGGATTTTGTTTTTTTAGGGGAAACGTTTGAGGTTGCGATCGGGGTTATGTGGGAAGTAAACGATGGTAAAATCGCGCAAATCGCTTCGTTTTAACCCGTACCTATCTCCAAATCCCGCCATGTTTACAACAAGATTCCGCGATTTGACGCGCGGTGGCGCCGCGATTGTAGTCTAGGCAGCGCAAGCCGCAAAGTACGCGCTGGTTTGTGTTGGGTTTTGTGCTTGTGTTGAAAAATGGCATCGGCTTTGGAGCAGTTTGTAAATAACGTCAGGACTCTTTCTCTGCAAGGTATACCTCGTCGATATTTCTAATTTCAGTCGCTTTAATTGAACTATTTTAGGGAATTTCGTCCAATTGTGCGAATACCTCAACATCAGCACCGAAATCTTAGTGAAAAATTCGACGCATCTCGACAACGTTTTGGCCACTTTGGATTTACAGCAACATTCGTTAGGAATTCTCGCTATTCTGTAATAAATAAATAAATTAATTAATTTCGTAAATATATTCAATTTAATGAATAAATAAATTTTAATTTCTTTTAGGTGCGTTAAGCTCGCTTTACCGAATATTCAAGATATCGAGCCGTTGTACGCTCAAGTCACCGAATTCATCACGAGCAGCAACGGTGAACAAGTTCGAGTCGGCACGAATTTATGTAATTTGAATTATTCAATTATTTACACGTTTTATAATTTGATTCGTGTACCCTTCTAGACGCAGACTTATGCCACTTGTACGCCCAGAGTTTGGTCGAGAGAAAACAGCCGATTCGTGGAATTGATCTTCTGTGCAAGGCGATTCGTAAAATTCAGTTGTTCCCGTCCCAATTAACGTCGATTCACGCCGATTTATGCCAAGTACGAAGCTATTTCGAATGTATTTTTGAATCTTTTTAACTTTGTTTGAATTTTTTTTTAGTTGTGTCTTTTGGCGAAATGTTTGAAACCGGCGCTCGAGTTCCTAGACTTGGACGTGACCGATATTAGCAAGGAAAATGGGAAATTCGAAGCTAAACATTTTCTACTCTACTATTACTACGCGGGCATGATTTACACGGCGCTCAAGAACTACGGCCGAGCGCTGTATTTCTTCGAAGTCGCCATCACCACTCCGAGCTTAGCCGTAAGCCACATCATGTTGGAAGCTTACAAGAAATATATCCTAGTCTCACTTATTTTACACGGAAAAGTAAAAAAAAAAAAAAATTTTTTTTAAACATTTAAACATTTTTAATTTATTTTAATTTATTTTAATTCATTTTATTTGAGATTATGAATTTCCCGAAATACACGTCGCAAGTTGTGAGCAGATTTATTAAACCTTTGAGTCAAGCGTATCACGACTTAGCGTCGGCTTACGTCACGAATAATCCGGACGAAGTGCGAGCGATTATCACCAAACATCAGGACGTTTTCACGAGGGTAATTCTCCATTTATTCCAATTTTAATCGATTTTTTTAAAACTTTTAATTCATCTATTTTCAGGATAATCATCTGGGGTTAGTGATGCAATGTATAGCGTCGTTGTACAAGAAAAATATTCAAAGATTAACAAAGGTTTCTACTTAATTATTTACGTATTTAAGCGTTTTATTAAATTAGTTTTTGTGTTTCCGGCAGACATTTTTGACGTTATCGCTGGCCGATATGGCGAATAGAGTCCAATTATCGGGTCCTAAAGAGGCGGAACAATACATTCTGCACATGGTTTGATGTTATTATTTTGCGATGATATTTTTGTTTTAAAATTCGTTTTACAGATCGAAGACGGGGAGATTTTCGCTACGATAAATCAAAAAGACGGAATGGTCATTTTCCACGATAATCCGGAGAAATACAACAGCCCGGAGATGCTTAAATGTCTAGAAGAAGAGGTTCGTTTACGTCCAAAAAATAATCGCATTTTTAAAAATAAAATAATATTTTAAAAATAGATGAGAAAATGCATCGTACTGGACGAAAAACTTCGTCTGATGGACGAAGAAATCACGATCAATTCTCAATACGTCAAGAAGGTGGGTGCTGCAGCGAGCAAAGTGTTGCCGACCCCTAACGGGAGCTCGAACGAAAGTCAAACTTTGTCGTCTAATTTACTTAGTTGTACATCGAATGAATTCTAAAAAAAACAAAAAAAAAACCGAATAAATTCAATTTTTTTTTTCCCTATTTTCTTGCTCGGTTCTAGTGCGGCGGCGTTCAGGACGACGATTTACCAGGAACTTCCGGTGTCATGTCGGGTGGAAAGATTCCGTACATGTAACTGCAATTTTTACCGACAGAAAATAAAGGAAATCTTTTTTTAATTTTCTCTTTCAAGTAAAAGAAGACATCGACTGTTAGACCCTTCTTTTCAGTAGTTAGGCAGATCCTTTAACGAAATATTCTTGTTCGAATTTAATAAAGTCTTCTTCCGTAAACACTGTTGGCGTTGGCTCGTCTTTCTTTCGCCGAGTGCGCAGTATTTTCGGCTGGTTCTTCAAAAGCCGTCCTCGGTTAAGCTCGGAAATCTGAAATTCGCGATTAATTCGATTAATTCGTACGAATTCTTGTCGTATTGCGACATTTACGATTTTTACATTTTTTATTTTGATCGAGTTGTCCGTGTCTGTCAATAGTTTGATGTTTTCTTCGATGTAATCGACTTTTTGTATCTTTTGACCTTCTAGATAAAGAGATTGTGGCTTTTAATCGATTTTATTTTGAAGGGTAAATTATTTTTCCACGTGTTTACTATCAGTTAAGCTCCTGACGTTCTTGTTTTTGCGCTTGTTTTTCTGTTTTTCGGGCTTAATGGCCGCTTTTTCTGGAAAATAAAAATATTTTAAGAATTTTGGGCGATTGGGACAAATAATTTTGTATATTTACCATCGTGGTGGATTCTTTCTTCTAAGGTTAAACACTTTTTTAACACGGATTTAGACATTAAAGAGTTACGGGACGACAACTGCAGCGGGGCTTAAACATTCGTTGATATGACGTCATGTTTAATGCAGCAGCAACGGCTTAATTTGGAAAATGGAAAATGATGAGACAAAGTCATATACATTAAGATTTTTATTTTTCCATTAAATAAACGGCATAAATGATCGTTTCAAACGAGAGATTAAGCATCCATTGTTTTAAAAAAAAAGCTTAAAACCGAGGTACATCGATTTTTGTGTCGTGACGTAATTTATTCTCGTTTAGTACGTTGGCGTTAGTAATCGTATGTCGTTAACGAAAGTTGATAAATTTGGTCTAATAAAAAATTATTGTGTTTGTAAGTCAAGGTTGATTTTTCATCCAGATTTCACAAGATATTATCAGATTATAACACGTCAGACTAAAACACAAACGACAGTGCTCGATATCAAGTGTTCATGACAATAACAATGAAGCAACAAAAAACGAGATTGCAACAATTGCGTAACAGCTGTCTTCAGTTTCATTCTTACTGCTACAAAGCGCTCAAAATTGCCAATGTTTATTAAATGAATCGAAATGTGATTTTTGCTCGTAATTCCCTCCTAATCAACGTGATTTCTTACGGCGGATTGCTCGCCGCCGAAGAATT
>JAQFXT010000431.1:0-38263 GCA_034683725.1 Strigamia crassipes
AAAGCAAATATAAAAAAAAAGAAGCAAATCCAAGCGGAATTCTTATTTCATTTTAAGTAATTTACAGTCAAACCTGTAGGGATTTTCACCCGAGTTTTAAAAGTTGATGAAAAATAAACCGGATTTCTTTGGAAATGATTGGTAAAAATTCGATAAAAGATTCAGCAAACACTCAAACCATTGACCTGAAGACCCAAAGTAAAAGATAGTAAAACGCAAGACTTTAAATCGCTAAGCAGATGCTTTTCTGAACTTGGCACTTAGCTTCAGTAGGAAATGTCACTAGGAATCGATTGGATTCCACCTCGGCTTACCAGCATTACTTTACCACACTTTCAACTCCACTAATTACTTCAGGAATTTAAAATAAAAAAAATAAAAAAAATATTTTTATTTTTTTAACCAATCAAAAAAAAAATTTAAAAAAAAAAAAAAATTTTAAAAAAAACTTTCTTTAAATTAAATAAAAAATTAGCTAACTTCCATCAAATTATTTTAAAAAAAATTTATTTAACTTAATTATTATTATTTAAGAAAAAACTTATAATTAGATCAAAAGTGTAAATGAAACGCGTTTACCTAAAACGCTTAATTAATTTGACACGCTATTAAATTTCCAAGCGTATATTCAAACATTTTCTGCGCATTATTTTGCTAATGTCCACATTCACAGCACGTTTTCACACAGATATTGCTTGTTGTTACCAAACCCAAATTTACATCAGCATGCATACTAATATCAATTCAAGTGGCAATAAAAACAAATTACACACAATAAATCTTGAAATACGCCAGAAAAATGTGCCGCAAATCCAAACCTGTTTACAACTAATTCCAGTTCAAATACCCATTTTACAATTTATGAGCCCATAAATTTAAAAAACACATTTATTGTCATTAATTAATTTTACCAATGATTTGTTAAATTCATATTTGTTTAAAAAAAAAAAATCAAAAAAAAAAAAAAAAATTGAACCCATTATACTAACAGCCCAAGTATTAAATGAGCGCGTAACTTTATTGGCAAGATTTCTGTTCTGCAGGTTTAAGACATTGTTGTTTTTGCTAAATTTTATTCTGTCAAGACTTGTGGTCCATTCCACGAGTAGCATAGTGATGAAGATAGATCTGTTACTTCTAGAGTATCAAAACAAACCGCACGAACAGTATTGAAAAATTAATGAGACAAAAATGTTGGAAGCAAGTCGCACAATCTTTCGTCCCAAAACAATACTTTGTTGACATTAGCAATAGAAAGATCAATCAAAGAGAAACAAAGTTGTTGGTGAGTGATGATTTCACTCAGTTGTAATTGTATCGCGCTATCATTCATGGTATCTGACCAGTCTTGAACTGTTAACTTCCGTTCTTAATTAAAACATTCTTGGAAAATATTTTCCAAATGTTTTGGCAACAGCACAATAATCGCTTTAATGCTATATTTTGGCATCCGCTGTGATTTGTGAACAGTGTAATGAATTAAACATAGAATGCACCACTGTTTTTCTTACAGATAGGTGCCTAACTGGTGTGGCAGCCATTTTAAATTTGGTTGTAAAGACCGAAAACAGACATAAACCAAATAAAAAACCACTCTAGTTGTGCTTTCTGTTTTTGCAGTTTATGGCCGCTTTTGCTGCATAAAAGCCACTCAACTTTAACAGATCGTCTTTGTCGTTTTGTCTCGTTAGAGCCCAGATTGAAATGGATACGCTATAGACGGGCGCACTATGGAATTTTCCCCGCGCTTTATTAGAGGACCGCGCATTAACAGTGAATATACATTGATATTTATGTTGTTTGCACACTAAAACCAATTTTAAGATACCCGTAAATTGCTGTCATCTACAAATTATTTCACAAATACTTTTTGGGTATTTTCCCTTGGAATAATTTCAATTTAATTAACCAAAGAATTGTAAAGATGAATGTACGCGGGTCTCTTCTTATAACGCCCGGCATTATAATAAAAACCCGCGCTCTACTGACAAATTTTAGTTTTCCCCGCGTACAACCAAAAAATTTACGGTATTACCAATAATAATTGATAAGAGATATTCACATATTTACTCCCGGAAATAATTACAGTGCGCATGCCCACTTCAACTGAAAACAGACTACACCTGCCGCCATTTTCCAAGTTAGATGAACGCGCTTACTGCTACAATATATCAGTAAAACCTTTTACACATTTTAAACAGAAATAATTTTCTTTAAAAAAAAATTGGTATTCCTTCCATGACCTTATTGGAAATAAAAATAATCTCATTTGTAAAGCAATCACAAAACGCAGTTATAAACATTTCAAACTGATTGAAAGAACACCAGAAAACATTGCAGTCATTGCCTTAAAATGTTATTATATTTCAACAAATCACATTTTTCCATCCACCGGGACCCCTGAAAGTAGAAAGCAATATAACACTAACCTCGTAAAAGATGAACTTTCAATAGCCTTCAACTCATCCTTCATTTTATACATTACCATGCAAACTTTTTTTTCCGGGACAACACAATATGCAGCAAGCTGTACACACGAACCATCAATTTTTTTGCTTACCTCTTGCACCGCAGCGCTATCTCGTATCGATCCCAGACCCTCGCCTATATATAGCGAGCATTGCTTGGTTAGGAGTATCTTCACTTGCTGAAGAGCAGCAGCAGCGCGTGCTATGAGGAATGTGCTCGCGTATAAACCCGCTATGTAATGTTCTCTACGAAAACTGGATAAGAAAACTTTGAAGATGATTTTCATTATCAAGTGGAAAGCAGTCACCAATGTTTGTTTTTCCATCTTTCTCATTACAGGTAAGTGCACACTTTCCTTCTTCTACTTTGCTCTGACGTAATTGCCCATAATTTTTTCGGCTGGACAACAAAGTCAATTTCTTTTTTACCTTATAAAAATAATTCGTCCACAAATTACCCGCGGAAAAATAATAAAATAAATTAAATTAAATTAAATAAACAAAATGTATTGCTGTTAATATAATTTATATTTTGCGTCATAACTTAGCAAAATATCCAATTATGAATTATCTCAGCAACTTTAAATCAAATTCTATTATTCATTTTAATTAATTTAATATCCACACTTGTAACTCGATTTCTAAATTTACCAAATGCTAAAATAATCATCCAGCAACCAATGAAGTCATCGCAATTAATCACATTTCAAACAAACACTACCTGAACTGAATTATTTACACACCATACACAGACACAAACCCCCAGCTAACAAAAAACACTCAACCAACCGACCACAGTCCATTCAACATACCCCATCAATTATTTACTCGTTCCCAGATTACTTCTTACATGACACACATTTCTCCACAACAAAATAATCCATATAGGTTGTTGCACCCATAAAACATCATCCACACCCAAAAAAAAAGAAAAAAAAATAAATAAATGGAATAATAAAAGAAAAAAAAAATGAGAAATACCAATTCAATCAACCCCCCGCACCCCACCCCGCGGTTTGCTAAACATATCTGGCTGATTGTCATGTATCAACAAATCTGGCGCGCGCAGTCCCGCCCAACAAGTCACTGCTCCAACGCATTTGCTACACATTTGTATTGACCCAGTGATCATAAACCACGCTCCCCTTTTGTCCATAGTAGGAGCAGAGCTTGCTTCTCATTGATTATTGCATTGGCAAGTTCCACAAGTCAATAGAAGACAGATGCGATAATGCACTGATCGTTTCTGCGATAAAACTCCATTGAGATTCTCCTTTTCCCATCAATACCGACAAACATTATTTTCTTTTTTCTTTTTTTTAAATAATCATTTTTTTCTTCTTCTATGTAATGAGAGATTAAGGTGTTTGAGCTTTTGGGTAATTAGTAGCTCTCAAATATGTCTCCAACAACAAATCATGTAATTTAATGAAAGCTGCGAGCAATCGAATGAATCTGACTAGATGTCAATACAAATTAGCAATGTCATTAAGATCATTAACAAGCCGACCCTAAGCTAAACTGACTAATGAACGAATGAATTAAATTATTGGTAAAGAAGTGTGAGCATCGTTAATACGTAGCCAAATATTGGTTCTAGCCTTTTTGCCTCGACTCAACCTTCCGGTAATCATTAGTCGTAATTAATTTTATTTTATTACTTGAAATTGAGAAGTGCAGCCCCTGGGCTTTGCTGCTTAGCGCCCATAAAAGTATGTAATGTAATGACATTTTATGAAATTCTTTTCACTGAATTTCGGCATTAAAGCAACAATCATGAGTCGATTATTGCAATATCATTAAAAACTCTGAGGGTAAAGAGACTATTAAAAAATCACAAATAAATGAGTTTTTCCACACTCAAAACTTTAATATTACCTTAAGTGCATCCGAAGAAAAAAGTTTAACGGTAACATGTCTAAGGATGATTTTTTTTTGTACTGTTGTATACGGTAAAAAAAAAAATTTTATTTCGTTATTTTATTTCTTCCATTGCATCGTCGCAATATCAGCTTAAATCGCCAATTGCGCACTTTAATCCACGTTATCAAAATTATTTTATAGCAAATTGTTTAATAGCATTTCGCTGTAACGTATTTTAATGGTATTAACCGATTTATTTTTGATTAACGAGTTTCGATTAAGTAGGATTATAGTCTTTTAAGTTTACAACCCAATTTCAAAGTGAATTGCTATCGGTTAAAATTTTGGTAGCAATTTTTTTTATACACTTTATGTTTATATAATCCAAAAATCCATAGAGTCGCACGAGGTCCTAATCTAACCAAGCAGAAGAGTGACTTGTGATTGTTGAACTGAAAATGTCTTTTCCTTGTGTAAATTTAAAGGTGAGCGACTGCAAACAACGCGTTAAGTTTGCTTCACGTCTCAGCTCTATCACCACAATTGGTAGTTTTGAATTAAATTACGTATTAGACTCGTCATCTGGTTTTAAACTCAAGTAACTTGCTATTAACAAATTTGTTACCCGTTAATGACATTAAACACTCGCGACACAATGCTTGTGTAATCGAATTGCTAACACATTACACATTGCAAAGTCGGAGAGTAATTCACCACAATGTGAAGTTAATGGGAAATCAATTGACAACATTTTTGCTATTCAACTTAAACAAAACGACCAATAAGCAGGTCAGTTTTTCAATTACAAATTCACGCAAATAGAAATTCCCCGCTGAGTCATTGACGGAGCAAAGAGGAGTCACTCTTCAAGTATTTGCTGAAGCTTTCTTGCAAACTGAAAGGTGTCTTCTGGGATAGCAAAAGCCCAGGCTTTAACCGTATTTGATGGAACCTTTTGGGCGGGTCGAATGTTGAAAATGCATCCCGTATTTGCCTCCCAGACGTGCAAAACTCATTGGTATTTCCAAAATCAGATACTAGCCGCAATAAGATAACATCTACACAAAGCGAACTGAGCTTTTAATTGTCCGTGTGTCACACTCGACCCTGCGACTTGATTCGGTTTACGGTGATCACCTGACCATGAGGGCCAATCAAAATGGAAAACCAGACAATCCGATTCCAACAAAACCCCTTGTGTTGTGGTGACGACTCCACTGCGATGCACCAACAATTAAAATGCAACACACAATCAACACTAAAGTGCGAAATTTGACAAAACCGTTAAGGAAACAATCGCAAATCGATGGTGGCTGAGTTATGAGTCGATCAATTAAATTTTATTTGAAATTATTATTGAATATTTTGTTTTTTTTACGTAAAAGGTAATTTGTATAGTCACGAATGAGTGTCTAAATGGAGTTCTCGTGCATTTGGTGGATTTCAGACAGAAAATGCAGCAAATATCCAATATTAAAAACGTTCTGGCAGCTATAAATAACACAATATTTCGATCAATCGACATACATGGCATCCGAACAGATGCAGATCAGCACAGGCTGCTATTAAACATTTATACCAAGTTCCTCTTGGTGAAGTGCAAAATAAACAGAAATACACACATTTAACAGCATTGCCATAATGTGCTCTCGCTCGGCCAAACGAGACGGGAACGAGCGAACGATCCTACATTTTATGTTGCAAAGTGATGCCGAGAAGACTTGTCATTGTAATTAAAACTTTTGGTGGCACAGCGGTTATCTCATAATATAAGCACAGATTGCGTACGCAAGTTTGAGACTCAACGATTGCATGCCACAATTTATGACGTACGGGTACAAGCATTACAAAATTTCCAGTCGAATCTTTTACGTATATAAATATTAATTAAATAAATCGATGTACGCAGGTGAATAGAATTCCACAATAAAATAATCCGCGACCAATTTTCTCGAATCACGTTAATAAAACATCTATGGGTATTTGTAATCTTTCATATCCGCTGGCTTAGATTTAATTATGTGTTGCATTATGTGTAACCAGGCTTTTATTTGCAACCCATGCAAATCATGTCTCGAGGGAAAGCGCCTCACAAATTGAAAAACATGGTGATGACAGATCTGTGAAGATAATTAATTTAGAAGTCTTGCTTAAATCCCTCCCATCAAGCTCTAATTTGTACCTTTTTCCCTTCTTTTTATAGATTAATTTTTCGATATTACATACAACTTGCCAAAAATAAATCTTCAACACAACCCAATAAAGAGTGTTCATTTTCACAAATTTTTGTATTAATAAAACAGTGATTTCTGTCGTCTTCCTGTATTGAGATTCTGTACATATAAACTTAAAGACACCTGTCATCGCTTGTAAAGAATATTTTCCGGACTTAACCATCAGCCTGAAAGTATATACATAATAAAACAAACGGATGTGTTTCTTGACAACATTGCACGAGCAAAATTGTCAAAAGATTGTATGTTGTAAGCCCAGACCAACTAAAATAACATTCATTGATTTAAAAAAAAAAAAATTCTACATTTTTAGTCATTGCAAGAAATTGTGTAGATTCAGTTGTCCAATACTGTGATCCTTAAATAACCTGTCATCTCTTATCATCCCCTCACATCCTTTCCTTCAGTTATGTTATCTCATTATCAAATAACCATGTCAGAAACCCAGGCGAGATAGCCATCACACTCAACAACAACCCAAAAAAATTTTAGAGTACTGTACATCCCCTCATACTCTCTGTTGAGTTTTTTTTTTTTTCCTTTGCAGATAATAAAATTAGATAACATATTTGAACAAAAATTCTGCTTTTATTTTGTTCAAAACCCTCTCAGGCTGTTGGGTCTATAATATTTTTTTTGGTTGGCATTTTGGCAGTTCCAGCTTAAGGCTACGTTAAGCTTCACTGCAAAACTTTAGTAAAAGCACTTCTGGTTGTGTCAATCCCCAGCTGAATGTGGCATAATGCCATCTGCAAACACCAAAGCAACATGCAAGTTATACTATCCAATGTAGTTCAACTAGTAGAGCGTCGATTATCGAATGCCAGTTATCCGAACGACCAATTATCCAAACGCCGGTTATCCAAACAACTGATTATCCGAACGCCGGTCATCCAAACTACTGATTATCCGAAAAACCGATTATCCAAACGCCGGTTATCCAAACGACCGATTATTCAAATTCCAGTTATCTGAACAACCAATTATCCGAACAGTAGTGGTCGTATTCCAGACTGGCATAAGAGATATCCGCATATCGAATACCGTTTGTGCCGTCAACAACATTTATTGCCTTATTTATATAATTAATATTTTGCTTCATAACTTAGCAAAATATCCAATTTCTGAATGTGCGAACAAATCAGTCTTGTGAACCACCCATGTCCGTCAATTACTTGTACAATCGGCGCTCTATTGTAGCTAATTTTCTCATAAACGCTGATAAATAAGTACAACCAAGACTGTAAACAAAAAGATCCAAGTCATTAGTCACTGACATACTACATGACAGAAATTCGATGTAACAATCATTGTACATCACCATTCGCAACAACAAAGTCAGAACTGCAAGATAGCGCAACATATCAACTGAAATAAATAAAGCGTAAATTGTTTTGTAGATAAAAATAAAAAAAAAATGAAGAAACAAAACAAGTGGTCTCTATTTCATTTCCTGACTTCTGCAAGAGTCACCAAGGATATAGAGATTGCACTTGGGTACTCCTAATCTGGACCTGAATAAAACCAAAAAAAAAAAAATCTATTGCAAACAAAAAGCGGTCACTATTTGTGTGTTTGACACTGCAAGTGAATCAAAACTATTATTAATGCGACTATTGTTAAACTACACCTGTCGTTTCCTCCATCCTGCACTTATTACATTACTCAAAAATCTATTAGCCTATTAACCCACGTTCAACTAAATAAACAGGGAATTTGCAATATGTAGAAATAGCCCTGCAGACACCCTTAATGAAACGCAACATGTTTATTCAACTGCACATAGCTAATTTTATCCCACAACCTGATAGAAGGAATTTCTCCAGTAGCAATACGCACAATTTGAAATGAAACCCCAACAACCTGCAACTTGCCACTCCATTATCCTCTAGTAATTAATATCCAACAACTTCCAACTTCGGTTTCTATTCTCTTCTAGTGACTGATCGCTAGATAAGTTTTAAAAGTGACTGATTATTCCTGATTTTTATGGAAAATCGATACTTTTATGTTGAGGCATTAGCTGTTTAAAAGGATTATGAATAAGCTTATTATATTACTCCGGTAATGGAAATCTTGCGGCAGTAATTGTTCCTTTAAGCTTGTACTCGCGTGTTAAAGACTCGGTTCAGAGCTGAGCAGCAACACATACACGGGACAGGAATAAAAGTTACATTATACCAGAAATTGGGCAAACTAATTACACCGAATAAAATTAAAGCGCATTTTTTTTTTTGGAAAATAAATTACAATTAACACGCTTCGAAGCATTCATCAAGAAATATATACTCGGAGCAAACAAAACAAAAAATCGAAATTATGATAAATTTATTTTTTTTGAGTTATTCAAATGCCAAACTAATTAAAATAACATTTTTAATAATAAATTGGCGCTAATAATTGATAAAAAACGAAGAAAAGAGCACAAAGCAACGTCAATTCCAAAACGTCACTTCCTCTCCCGCGGTCGCATCTGCAGCTAAAAGGATTCGATTCGGGTTTTAGATGTAACAACGCTCGTTACAAGTTTATGTAAATGCTTTACGGCGCCAACTCGAGTTGATATAGCAAACCAACTTAAAACACGAGTGACAATGACAAATGCACGCCTTGGTGTCACCCAATGCCGTAGAAACGACAGGTGAAACTGAATGTTTTGGAATGCATTCACTGATTAAATTTAATGTCCAGTTGATTGCAGACTCGAGTCCTTCATTCGCACAAATCCTCAACATTTGCTAACACTTTTAGTGCACTTTAATTCAGTAAAGAGGAGTGAGCGCCCGTGCAATAATGCTAATGTATAGCTAATTTATTTTTGTTTTCTAGTATCTAATTCACTTCATGCATTTGCCATCATTTGTTAACATTTACAGTTGTGGTCACATTGAACGGTTTGTGCAAGTTGATATATTTCCAGCACACTTCTATCTTGACAAATAGATGTGCTGCAGCGTCACACATTCCAATCTATATCACTTGTCACTTGGCTGACACTTTCTAACAGCCACACCAAAAGATAGAAGGCTCGAAATGCATTGCAGGTAACAATCTTAGAGCAGAACCATCCAATACCAGCATTATACAACAACACAACCTCCTCTCCAGCCCCCTAAGGAAAAGAAAAAACAGTTTCAAGCTCAATTTACTATGTCAACATCAATGCAGGTGAAAACACATCCCGACCTACGTGCAGTCAAAGTATCTTAATTTAATGAAGGAAGACAAGCAGAACTGTTCTTTAATTAGCTTATGCATCACTATCACATACCCGGACCGTAATCCCTTTTTCTTTATTTTCCCACTTACTTCCTGTTGATGAAACTTGAAATTATCTGACAAAATTAAAAACCGTCCATTCCCCAATTCTAGACGTAAGAAAAACATTCTTTCCGTTGCGTCGAAGCAGACTCACCATAAACAAACAAATATTATGATTATTCTAAATGTTAGAGTTCGTGGAAGAGTGTATTTGCCCATATATATATATAGAATGTGGCATTGTAAACAACAAGGTACGTTAAAGAATTTGCGAAACGGTGCGTGCATTAACTAATTCGTTCAATCTTTATTTATACCATCATTAATTTTAAACCTCAAATACTGTTTTGATGTGTTAAATAAAACTAAACAATTCCTTTTTTTTTATTAATATAAAAACAGTACCTAAAGTTATTTGCTGAACTTGTGTTGGCCAAACATAACAAATCCCTATGTCAATGCCAAAGTCACCAGTATATCCCGGTATATCAAGCCCCATCCTCAAGTCATTCATCCGTCATCCAACTGCCTGAATGTGCATTCAAGTATTGTTTACACAAATCAAACAAGTTCAGATGTTAAATAAATTACTCCAAAGCCGCCATTTCGAATTCCACACGTCGCTTCTTTTCTTTCAAGGCAAATACCTTAGTTTAAAATTATTATACAAAGAAAATTTATTCGAGTCAAGCCTAGCTTAAATATTAAAT
Organism: Strigamia crassipes; assembly: GCA_034683725.1. Taxonomy (NCBI): domain Eukaryota; kingdom Metazoa; phylum Arthropoda; class Chilopoda; order Geophilomorpha; family Linotaeniidae; genus Strigamia; species Strigamia crassipes. The sequence continues at coordinate 10,537 of JAQFXT010000431.1, forward strand.
TTTTTTTTACCATATTAATTTTTCGTATAACCCTCAGCACACAGAAATGGAAGTATTCCCTTGAATAATGCTGTTACAAATTCCTTTCTTATTTGTGTTGTGCAAGCAAGATTCTCATCAAGCGAAGTAAGAGGGAAATTAAAGATAAGGGCTTGCGGTTTCAAGCACGAAGACAAAAAAAAATTATAATAAAAATAAGAATATAAAATCCTTCTATTCCAACTACCTTAACAAATTTAAGTGTTTTGGAATATTTTTTTAAAAAACAAAATCGAAATAATGTTTTGCCATTAAAATTTAGCACACAAAGAAAGACGAACAAGAAAAAGAGATTTTTCTATCCGAATTACGCAACTTCTATACCTTATTACTAGAGTTTTGTAGGCTTCTACTTAAGACTTAAAACTCATGAAATCTTTATTATCCCTGTTGTAAAAGTCGCTGGGAATTTTATTCCGTCATTAAACTACCTTCAGGAAAAGGATGAAATAGGAAAGAGATATACGTGCAATGCACACGCTGTACAACATTCTAGCGGCTATTAATTGGTACAAGAGTAGATTTGAAACGATGAACCTCAAGTGGGAAAAGCAAATCTCGATCTGTTTAATCACCGCCTCGAATTAAAGCGGAGAATTGATGAAGGAAAAGTTGATTAATTTTCAAGCGATAGCTACACACATCCTAGCAATCTCGACTGAATTAACGTTTGAACATTAAAGTTTGCAAATAAAATTAGCGCAAACAAATCACTGCTGCTTGGCTTTTTAATTCATTCCGTTAAATATGACTACCGTAAATCCTCCGGTTGTATGCGGGCGCATTATAGCCAAAATAGAATTTTCCCCGTGTTCTATTAGAGACCCTTGGTCTAATGGAGATCCGCGCATTAACGATGAGTATACATGTTCTGTTTGCACTAAAACCAATTTTAAGAAACCCGTAAATAGCTGCCATTTTTAAATTATTCCACTGTTCCCCTAAATTAATATTTATTGGTTTAGTTGATGATATTCGCAAATACTTTTGAGGATTTTTCTCTTTTCATTTTCTAAGTTCACAAACGACACGTGGGTTAGGTAGAAATCAAGAGAACTGAACTTTATTTCCGGTTTATAATACATCTTTCTCCTCACGGATTAGCGTTAGTTAATCCGAAGTTCGCTACGCTAACGTTTCGACCTCTGGTGACGTCCGTAACACTAGGTGCGGGGGCCCGGAGGTGAAATGTGCGAATATTATCAATTAAACCGATAAATATTATTAATTTACAAGAATATTGGAATAATCTCAATTTAAATAAACAAAAAATTGTAAAGATAAATGTAAGCGAGTCTCTCATTATAACGCCCCGCATTATAATAGGGACCCGCGCACTACTGACAAATTTTAATTCCCTCCCCCACCCGCGTACAACCAGAGGATTTACGGTAATTAAAAAAAAAATCCCATCAAAACCTATTTTTAGTCTAATATTTCTCCTCATACGATTGATTAATAATTGATTCGCATCTTGTATCACTGCAATCCCATTGGTTAACGTATAATTTGATTATGTTGCGATTTCGTTCCGCCACCAGAAGTCACAATTACAGCAATGACACAATCACATACCATTCTTGATCGGATGAATCTAGAAAATGTGGGACGCTGAAATTGAATTTAAAGCGGATAAATCTGTGCGTATAACACTGCAATATTTATAAAAGCGGAATTCAATATCAGAAACATCAAAAGCGAGTTTTAACCACGAATGTCAAAGTGAACCCTTAGTATTTAATTGCAGCACTTGTAGAAACAAATCAAAACTTTCGTCCACACTGGATCAAAAGCATAAATCCAATTACAATCGGCGCATTTGAAAATTGAAACATCTCCGTCGTGTCTAACTTGTCAAGTGCAAAACCAATACGTAACAGCTTTTCTCACGTTTCACGTCAAAAACAAAAATACACCCGAAACCCCAGAAAACAAAAGCAGAAATATGAGCCTGACCCGAGAAAACTCATCATTTATTTAGACTAGAAAAGTACACCTTCTCACAGACTCACTTTAACTATTTGTAACATCCTGAAGATCTTTAAACCTCTTCAAGCCTTAAAAAAATTGCAAGTTTCATGGAAACTGCGTATCTAATGCAGCTTCAAGAACGGCATGGTGTGCGGTTATATACCACTGTCAAAAGCTGGTTACAATTTCTCCACTATCATTTTCATTTGCAAATTTCCTACAGACGACCCCGCTTAACGATGATATTTCGTTCCCGAAAATGAAATAAGCACTAAGCGTATGACACTTCAGTATCCCTATTTCGAGATAAAATTATCTACGTCATCCTACGTTCAAATTTTTGTTACTTTTGTTTTACGTTACTTTTGTAACTGTTACTTAGTATTTTGTAGTTTTAAATTACCGATGGTGTGGTTAAATAAAGATAGAACTGATACACGTGGTAAAATGTAATTTATACACAAATAGAAATGAACGTGATTCGTTCGTAGCGTTAATCCAATTAGTGATAATCGGACATCCCCTAGCGGGATGCTGTGAAAACTCTTTGCACATCCTAGATACATGATTTATTTCTTAGAAATGTAAGTCAAAATACAGTTTTTGTTATCAAAATTTTTAAACGGCTCAAATTGTTTCGCAGAATCCCTAAGGTTCCGCGAAACCCAGTTTGAAGGCCACTGCAATACGATATACCGTATCACCCCGGGTTGGAGGGCATGCCCTAAAAGGGGAATTTGACAATTGACCAAATCGAGGAATCTGGTCGTCTGGTCCATTTTATGGCGTGCCATAAAATTCCAACCTCTGCCCTAAAAATCGAATTTGTTTGTGACGTCCATCTGACGGTTTTTGCATTCATCTGATGAACACAAAAATGCCAGATGAACGTAAAAACATCAGATAAACGCAAAAACCATAAGATTCTGACGTTTTTTGCGTTTATTTTTACTGTAACCTCGCGATAGAAGAAAAAATAACAGGAATTCGGGCTTGTTTTATCTGGCACTGCCAGATAATTCGAATTTTATAGCAGCCTGGTCAAACTCAGAAATTTTGGACATGCCCTACAAACCGGGGTAATACGGTAATATTGTTGGTAATGGATGAAACTGATTTCTAACACAAGCGGCTTTATTCCACATGTAAAAACTTGACCAGCAATCAGCTACATGTGCTGGACAGGAAATGATGTTGCAGCACTCACGTACCCGTCCCTTACAAGCTCCACCACCTGGCGATCAGTCACCAATTGACCCATCACAACAAATATTGGATCTGTAGACAACATACACGTTATTAACTCATTAAAACTGGCAATGACAGCGTTAGAGCAAATCAGCGTATAGTAAACCATGTTACAGTAAGAGTCTTCAGAAACAAAAATATTTTTTTTATTGATTAATTGATTGATTGATTGATTGCTGCTTAGTTTTCCGCAAGTAAGAATTCTTGGCTCGTTAGATTTCTACACATTTTTATCTCGGCAATTCCGGGGTTAATTTTCAGCTCCAATGCTCGAGTTGTTTGGCATGCTCCATTCATTGGTCATACGACCAATGTAATAGAAAGTGAGTAATCAAACACAATAAGCGAGTTTATCATTCAATTTGTTTTTTTCTCCAACTTAGCAACTTCTACTTCTAACTGCTTAGTAACCGTGCTATGCCAGTATTCTTCAGGCAGAAAGAGGTCGGCTTTTTGCACAGCACCAAAACGCATTACCGTTTCTAATCGTTTGCGAGCCATTACTTCACTTCCACTGCACAACCAGACACATTTAAAGCGTTAAATTAATGTATCCCCTATTAGTTTATTCTCCAGACCAACATAAAACTACAGCGACTAGTTTCCGTCGTATCCACGCTCTTCCTGCCTAGGTTACAATTTATTTCATTCCTTTCCTAGCGTACTGTCAACCTTTCACCTCTTTACCACAAATAATTATAATATTAGATACATTTGCAACATTTTAATGTTAGAAAAAATAACCTGTAATACGGAACAACATCCAGTATTCCATATGATTCAAAAATATATTCTGTAACATATTTTTAGATTTGCTTCTGTTGTATGCAAAATGTATCACTTTTTATTATATTATTTATGCATTAAATAATGCATTCCGTAATACATTTCATAAAATGTATTATGACAATGCATTCAGCTTTTACAAATATTAATATTGTGGAGTATTCGTAATACTACAAAATGTAGTACAGTCTAATCTCGTTATTGCAAATCGCAAGGGACCCGAGAAATCTGTTGGTTATAACAAAAGTTCGTTATAACGAACTACAGGACTGAATTCTTTTTAGCTCTATAGCTGAAAACAAATTTATTTTTAACATGAAAAACATTATGCATTCACACACAAGCTGATTTTTGTATGAATTTAAGTTTTGACAGTAGTTTCAAAATAAAATTTTCATTTCCATTAATTTAAAAAATTTAAATCTTCTGGCACATTGCATGCGGATAAATGAGCCATCAGATTAATTTTCAAAATTCGCTGTAACAAGGGCTCGTGGATGTTAGAATGCACGTAAAAACTTGTTCTTTATAACGAATAATTCGTAATATCAAAATTCGTTACATCAAAATTTTTTAACATGGTGTTCTAAAGTTAACCAACCAAGTCATCAATAAAAATCCGTTGTAACAAAAATTCTTTATATCGCGGTTCGTTATAACGAGGTTCAACTGTATCATTTGTAAACCAATATCATGCAAAATTGTCAAACATAATACATTGTAACACGTTGATATAAGCTTATAATTGCGATGTATTTTTGAACCATATGGGATGATGCTACACCAATTCAACTTTAAATTTTTTTTAAAAAAACCTCGACTTTGCTGCTAATTACTGTCGTTTTGAAGCAAATAATTGCAAAGTTAAAATATTTACCAAGTAATATTGCCTAAGCTAACGTTAGTCCTAAAGCAGAAGTGGCATAAAGTGTTTGCGCTGAAGTATTAAGTCCCTATATCAACAAGCTAAGAAATATATACTGGCTCTCCCAAGACAGTACCATTAAATTTCAGCACGAACCAGATTTGAATAACTATACCGTATGTCTTGTCCCACCTAATTTTTCTACACCATAGAATTCAAAATATCAAATTAATAAATGCGAAGCAATACTCAGAGGGCCACTATACAACTCCATGATTAACGAGTTGTTCAGTTGAAATTTGTTATTGACTCTTGGGAACAATTGAAATGAAACGCCGGTTTCTTTGCTACACATTTCATTTGTTACGCCCATCAGCAGTGGTGGGCACAAAGATCTAAATTACTGAGACCGGTTAAAGGGGAGATGAAAAAGAACACCGTTCCCCCACTGCGTTGAAAAATAAAGTATAAATGTATTATATTAAAAAAGAAAGAAAAAAGAAAGAGAAAAAGAAAAAAGGAAAAAGGAAAAAGGAAAAAAAAAAAGTTATGTCGGGCACTTCACTTGTGCAACATAGTTTACACGTTTTCCACTAAAATGTTATACTTCAGTGATCAGTGATTTGAGATCCTCGACCCTAAAGGTGAAAAAATAGTTGAGATTAGACAAGCCAACTGGACAGCAGCCAGACTGTAAGAAAGAAAATTAAAGAAGAAAAGAAATTGAAAAAAAAAGATAAATAAATCAAAACTTATCAGAAAAAAGATTTAATCCAATTGCAACTTCAAAAAAATTATAAAACCAGATGCAAAAAATTGTATGATTTTCTATATTCAGACTATGCATTTATGAAATGCAGTGAAACCTTCAATGGAGCTAACCCATGTGATTCAAGAATATATTTTACAATATATTTTTAGATTTGGCCAGGTAATGTATTCCAAAATGTACAGCAATTCGCGGAATTCAAGTATATTAAATAACGTTCGCATCAGTCGTTTTTACCTTAAAATGACCAACAAACTGTTTTTACATATATTAATTAGATATTAAAAAATGTACCCATTTTTTTCCAAAAATAAGGTTTGCTAGCAAGGTGGGGTCGCGTCTTTCTGTAGTAAAGGGATAATAGGTTATAATTTTATGACTGATTGACGTTGATCGATATTGATTAATGTTAGCGAATTATTTTCTTTCGTATTCATTAACTACATATTTGGAGATTGCAAAAAGATTATGAATTCAAGAAAATTTTCTTTTCTTGAATGTTCTTGAGAGCATGGTAGTCTAATTACTAGAAAGATTCCGCTAGATGGCATACTGAAAACACTCAGACTTAGAATTCAAAAGATTCAAATTTCAAAAAAAAAAAAAAAAAAATATCAAGTTTTCGAGGATCCATCCCTAGTAAAAAGTGACCCAATTGCTGCCTTTTGTAAAAGTAACTTTTGGCACTTTCCTTTTGAGAGCAATGACGTTTTTTACGTCATTTCCGCTAGCCAAAAGCAAAAAAAATTGCAAAAGTAAAATAAGGTATTTTTCGATTTCAAATTAAACGCACCTATTGATTTTTCATAATACATTTTATAAAATGTAATTTGACAATGCGTTCACATATCCCAAATAATAACATTGTGGAATGCATTTCATAATACGTTTTACAAAAGATAGTATCATTTTCAAACCAACAGTATGCAAAAATGTATTACAATGTATTGTGAAACTACACGCATTGAAATATAATTGCAATGTATTTTTAAACCATATTTCAAATCACAATTTGTTTTCGTAAACCAAAACTTCTCTGCAAGCTAATTATATAGTCCAAACGTGACTTTTTATGTTCCATGATAATAAGAACACAAAACACCTCTCGCTATCACCTATTGTTCCTCCTTGGTTAAAAAAATTTATTAATTTTCCCATTAGAGCCAAAATCATTAATCCAAATCGAGCAGCCAGGCTGCTATCATATCATCCTATGACACTGAATACACATTACTGCTGCTTACACCTTATACCGCCGAGAGATAACTCATTACAGCCACCACAATCTAAAACTAGCTTCAGTAAACACTTCTTAAGCTTTGTTTTTACTCTTTGCATACCGAGCCAAGCTCGTATCTTTTACGATGTCAAGCTTTTGTTTCTCTTTGTATTTAACAAACTAATAGCACAGTTTAAACTGCAAAACTAACGTGAAAATTGCGTACGCTTCTTATCTAACTGGCCTTGTTGGCCTTAATAAATAAAAAAAATTAAAAAAAAAACACATCTTATGAAAGTTTTACGAGCGGCATTATTTAAGATATAAAAATGTAAATATCGCCGTACACAATTTTTCAGCGTGTACGCGTTTAGCGCGCTTGGGGTTATGTCACAATTCCACTCTATTTTCGCTTGGTAGTGTACAAGTTGGCTTGTTGTTGTTCAAATGTTCATTGTCAACAAAACACACAGCTCGTTGGCTATTCTCGGGCGCCTGCGAATAAGCTTCGAGCTAAACAGATTGATTGGAGCACATCTGGTGGCCGAACCGCAGAAAGCAACAAAAGGGTCAAAATGCAGTACAATAAACATGTTTCTTTCATTACACGGATGCTTGTCTATGGAACATGGAAGATAAAACCCATTGTTGCTTATTACTACACTCCCGATACATTCTTTAGTCGCTTTTCATATTAAAAATAAATTCTAAAAATTCATTTTTTTTTTTTTATATCTGCTGACCAGAGGTCCAGAAATTGAAAAACATCAATTCGGGCGGTTGTTGCGTGTTGATTTTCACAAGCTGTTTCAATTCTTTTCCTATCATATCTTGACCTGACTGCATTTGATAGCCCGAACCTCGCGCTACATCTGCTCGTGAAATAAATTTCATTCTGATAGAGGAACAAATATGAGTTATTACAGTTTTTATGATACGCCAAACACTACATGCAAGCAAAATATATATATATATATATATATATATATATAAATAAATGAATAAATAAATAAAACAAAATTGATTTTTTTTTTATTACTTATTTATTTATTAATTTTCAATATGGAGTCTCCCATACCGCACCTTTAAAAAAAAATACAATATTTCACTTACAACGCATCAACAACTCCATCAAAAAACCTGTAGCCATTTTTTAAATCTTGCCATAAAACTATGTGTGTATTGTATCCATATATTAATAATTGAATTATTGCCGGCATAGTCACTCTAGATGAATTTTACAAGCTAAATAAATTAGCCTGCTCGTAATTTTCTCCATTATCCCCATTTGTATTGTTAATATGCACACCATCTGCACCTGAATTTTAATACATGGACGAATCAATAATCGCAATATATGTAACACCATGTCAAACAAAAGTGGACACGTTATAATTACTACCAACACAAACGTCTGATTAATTTCCGTGTCAACGAAAACTTAAAACACATCAATAAAACCTACACGATATCCGCCTGCAATGCAACCTAACATTTTTCAACCATCCACATTTGCCTTACTCTTTCACATCAGCTTTTTTCCCTATTCCCCCTACACACAAAAAAAAAAATATATATATATATATATATATATGAAGTAAAAAAAAAGTGTACAAAATAAAATCACACTATACATCACTGTTATCTGTTTATACCATATGTGACTGAACATCTGAAGAATATATCTTGCAAGGATGCAACCAGTGCGTTGATATTCCCAACACTTTCGAAAGTGTAGATCCCACTGGCATTCAACCACTAGGCCTATATTCTATAGCAGATCAGGAGACACAAGAAAAGGATAGGAAGCATAAGGTGTACTATGGCATTATATCAAAGTTATAGTAAAAGTTGATGGGGCGTGGAATCTCATTCTGAAGACTTATTCCGTCATGAATTATGGAGGGGTTTCGGACTAAAGCATAAGAAAATGCTTAGGGAAGAAAAAAAGTGGGAGAAAACCAAGATGAGTTGCATAAAGCAAATGACTCGTGTTGTGTCGACGATGATTATTTTTCTTTTAAGTGCGCTATCGTTAGATTTGACAACTAAACCATGAAAACCAGACCAACTTAATTTCCTTGACCGCACGCAAGCTAATTGCAAATGGGTGCAATTAAAGTTGTCTTCATATTTGCATTTGTTGCGTGATATAAATAATGGAAAACTAACGAATTGGCTGCGCTACACGCGTGCTTTAAAAATACACTGTAATTATATTTCAACGTATTTTGAAATGCATTACGTTTGATAACACTTGAGAATGCTTTTTGTAATATATGTTTGCATGCTATTGGTTCGCAAATGATACTACACTGTGTAAAACGTATTACGAAATGCATTCCACAATATTATCATTTGCAAATTATGAATGCGTTATCAAAATGCATTTTATAAAAATGAATTATAAAATACAATCCTTAGTCGGTTAGGTTAGATTAGGATAGGTTAGGTTAGGTTAGGTTCACTATGGTTAGGTTAGGTTAGGTTAGGCGTCGACCACGCGTACCGGATCCTATTTAAGGGGCGCTGTATATAGAGCTAATCTACATAGCACTAACAGTATTTAGCACTAATTTACGAAAGGCTAATGCTATTTTGGTTACCAATGTAGGGCTAATTTACAAAGCTAAAAAAAATTAGCGTTTTGTCCGGTTGTGACAGATGAAAGGCTAATTTTTTTTTTGCGTTTTATTACTAAATTAATTATTTTTATAACTATAACTAATTTGTAACTTAAATTTATCGTGGGTATGTTTTCAGCCTACTTGCTATCAGCACACAGCATGTTGTTTATGTACCATTCGCATTTTGTAACGTCCAAATACGTTAGCTTTACGTAAAGCTAACGTATTTTGAAGTAAAATTTGTTAGCGTTTCGTCTGGTCAAATCAGACAAAACGCTAATAAAACTTTTTTTTAGCCCTTTGTAATTTAGCCTTACGTCCGATACCATTAGCCTTTTGTAGGTTAGCTACATACCATTAACGCTACGTTGGTTAGCTCTATATACACATTCCCTTGTTGGGGTTACTTTAATTAAAAATTGAAATTAAATAATTGTTTTTCAATGTTTCCTTCCACTTTCCAATTTTTTTACTTCTTCGGGAAGTCGTCTTTTGTAGAGTTAGTTCGACTTTAGGACGACATTAGTGAAAAGATGCAACGAAATAGAATTACTTCTTTCCAGAGTACTAAAACTAAATTTTAAAAAACCAGCTGCCAAACCATCAGACATCGAGGTAACCCATTATCTGTAAAAATTAAAAAAAAATAAATTTAAAAAATAAAGAATAAAAAATAAAGAATAAAAAATAAAAAACACATTTGATTTTTATTTAAAAAAAATAAAAATAAAAAATAAATAAAAAAATAAACAAATAAAAAAAACTCCAATCACCAACTCATCATACCATTTGATATGACGTTTGCAGCAAAAATAAGAAAAGCCAAATTAATCTCCATTTATTGTTACTTTGATAAAAGAAGCGAAAAAAAATCAACGAAGCCCATCTGCTTTAACACTCAAGAGAATTCTGTTTCTTAGAAAATAGGAAGAAAAAAAAATCAATCATTTTCTGAAAGCTTTTTTTTTTAGTGCGTTTATACTATGAAATATTATTCGTTCGAGGACCTCAAAACATCCCAATGCCTCATGTACACTTTGAATTTTATTTTTATTTCTTGTTTGTTTCGCATTTAGAATTTTTAATTGCACAAAGAAAAAAAAAAAAGAAGAAGAAGAAAAAAAAGTTCATGCTCACTTAAAACTTTAGAGATGCAATCAACAAAAGTCCGTTGAAATCGTTTTCTTATTGGTGTCGAGCGAATAACCCGTAATATATGTCAAAATCCTCAACCAACATTTTGCTTCATTTAGGCCTAATAGGGTTAGAGAAGCTTAAGGCTGGAGGAGCGGCACTTGGCCCTCTTTCATGTGATAAAACAGATGGTGTAGGACTAGAGAGAGAGAAATGTAATCAGCTTTCTCCTGACAATAAACTATAATAACAGCGGGTGCAGAAATGAAGGGAAAAGATACCAAAGCTTAACCAAAAATTATCAAAATTTGTCCCGAGCCAAACTCGCTCAAAATAATTCTGCACCGCACTTTGCGTTTAATTCACAACTAACAAAATAAAATGAGATTAAACACACACCGACTTAGGACAATAAAATGTTATTCTCCAGAAATTTTGCACAATCTCAGAGCAATTGCAAGCGAAAGTCACTTATAAAAAAAAATCAAAATATTTCTATTATGTGAAGTGTTTGTTGCAATAAGAAAAAGAATTTTCAGTATAACGTGACCAGTAAGTTGGAATTTACCAAAGAATGCAATTTTAGCCACCGCTAACTGACCCTAATTACAGTCTGCATCTGCACCCAGTATCTTGACATCAAAATCAAACTGAAAAATCCCTGTCTGCGCATTCATACACGCAACAAATACTAACGTGTGTATTACACCAGTGCTTCTCAAAATGTGGTCCACGAACTAGTGTAGATGTCAATCAAAGCTCAGACACATCCGTCCCATTGCATCTAGTTCAACTGTTTTCAAACACCAAAAACATCACTTTGCTCAGGGGCTAAGTAGATCTTGCAAAATCAAATAACTTCCATTGTCCATTAATTTTAAAATGGCGGAGGCTTGTATAGTTCCAATATGTAATGCTAATGTATCCGTTATGTTATAATTACGTCACTCGACCGATAGGTTGCAATGGGGGACAGTGGGGGACAATGGGTTGCACACATTGTTGTAATTGGTTGATTGCTCAAAATTCCGTGATTGATTACGAATTTACGATTAGATGATTACATTTTGAAAACTAAAAGCGGCCCCGATGCTTCACTGCAGTGCACTCGTCGAAATTACGGAATACGGGTTATTGCAGTGAAGCATTCGGGCAGTTTTAAAAAAAACAAGAAAGGTGACTTATTGAGCCCTATCTGAATTAGGACAAAAAAAGATATGAATAAAGGGCCAAACAATCGAAACACATGTTGTTTATTAGTTGTAACTTGTAACATTTTATTTGTTTTTAACTTTTATTTACAATTAGTCAATTGTAGTAAAATAATTAAAGTTAAGTAAACATCACGATACCAATAATTGCTAATGCTACTAATACTAACTACAGTCCTGGCTAAAAAAATTGTCATTTCTAGTATGCTGCTGAATTTAAAAGTGACAACAAAGGTTTTAAGACCCATCACCAATTAATTGTACAATGTTAGCAATGATTAACGAGATCACTGTACAAGATAGCCATATTTCATTGTTAGCTTCCTTTATATTAATTCATATTGCCATTTCCCCATGGTGCGAATTACCCAAAGCGGCCCAACCTATTCAAATGTCCCAATACTAAATTTGTTCCCAGTCCAGCCCATTTTGTCCGTTGGGACAAAAATACCAGTCTACAACTGTAAGGTTTTTACATGCTCAAACTCAACTGTCTTTATTTTCACTCTTCGAAATACAATTGAAATTTACTTGGACCAAACTGGTTGGTCCAAAATAGGTCAAACGTTTAATGCTGGTCAACAGTGTTGACCAATAATAGATGCGGCACTGGCATCTCACAATAACATTACACAGTGTTAGAGCACTGCAATAAACAATTGAAGACTTCAGTGTTTTATTGTGCAAAAAATAGAATTTAGTGTTTGAATTTGGCATCAAACACCGGGCGCAAACTGTAGTATATGGTCAAGAGCCATTTTGTTCAAGAGAGGAGTGATTTGGCCAGTAAAAATGGCTTGATTGCCATCAGTTGAGTGCGCTGCCACACGTGCTAAGTGGGACTCCAGCTGAAATCCGAATCTGAACGTTATAACACGTGTGTTTATATAGAATTTCACAAAGTCCCTTTATGATAAAGCTTACAGTATTCACTACCATGTCACATTCAAATGGCCCCCTGCAATCAATCGACGATCTGTTGGTCTCCCTCTCAGACTGCTGGATCAAGACCCTCTGGGTCTCCAGACGCTGCCTCTCTTGTCCTCCCTCGTATTCCCGCATATCAAACACAGAAGGTAAAATGTGTAGAAAGTGGTAAAATGTTTTTGTTGCCTGCGTTTCAGTTTCAGGCACCCATGTGTCGAGTAAATATACAAAATTAAAGCATCCTGTAAAAGTTATTGATGTCTCGATGGGCTTTTTACAACCATTTTATTACTTAATGATGCAAATAAATAAATTTTAAATGAAATTTAAGAATAATTGAAAAGGATGATGTTTTAGCCGATATTCCTTCGAGATTGAATATACTGAGTAGACAAATGAAATAGCCGCGACAACTTCACTCAATTTTTCATGCGAGAATAAAAGCGCAAGTGCGGCACGACGTTGAAAAACTTTCCTAATTTCCCCAGCCTGCATTTAAAATTCCAAAAAAAATAAAAAAAATAGAAAGTTAATTGAATTTGAATTAATGGAATTTTAAATTCCGATGTCATCAATGATTGCATATCTTTTAAATGCAATTGGCATTCAATAAAATCGCATTTATGGAAATTAGGCGTGGGAAAGAGCGCCCTGTGAAAACAAATTATCATCATTCTTATAACACAAAAAACATAATGTAAAAAAAATTTAAAATTAAGAAAACAGTAGTTAAAATAAAGCATTAGAATAATGCGATAAAGAGTAAGTGGAAGCGCAAGCGCATCATCATATGAGGCGTTACACAGCTTCCTGTTTACTAAATCTAGTTCCGATTAAAAAGGATTACGGGATTAACTGAAACCATAATTCATGAAATGGAGGCACATGCCCATTGCCGGCAGTGCTCTGCAAATTACTTTGTTTTTTAAGCCAGCTTAACACAGCTAAGAAGCCAAAGTGAAACCCAATCTCAGTACAATAGAAACCCAGGGTAAACCACATTTCCTACACAGACCTCAGTCCTCAAATGCACAAAGCATAAATTTTTTCAATTAAGTCCACACCTGCGATTACATTGAGATTTTGTGAACATGGGAGAGACTATGTATCCGCATGTAGAAGTTCACACCTTCGCCAGAATTTTTTCTTTTCAAAGATATGACGTCACTGCATGACTCCTGACTGCTGGAAAAATAGAAAATAATCCTGTTTGAAAATCTTTAGCATATCCGCGTTTGTCACTACCACTACCACACCGTTGCTCACCAAGTGGAGCTGCCGGCCGGAAGTGGTCTAACTGACTGCTGGCCACAAGGCGGAACCGATTGTGGCGTCTACGGAGTCCCCAGTTCTTGTCTGCACAGCAACAGAGCGGTCCTTAACAAAAGTGCAATGGGAGAAACTTTAAGTCCATGAAGTCCGGATAACGCCCGGCAATCGATTTCGCTGCCCTCGTGGTCCCTAGACCGTGTGGTCAGCGATTGACTGGGTTGGGTCATAGCAACATGATCCAAGTTAAAAATGGCACTTTCTAAGAACTAACCACTAGACAACCAATATGAATAATGGCAATAAACCAATATCAAATACAGTTTCTAGTTTGTTCTATTCCTAATAAGTGAAAAGCATCCAGCACTACATTAGCACTCCCCATGGCACGTGGTGTCCATCCGCCACTCACAAAAGAAGTAACGTTATTTTGAGGCACATATCCACAGCGTAATCGCAAGTGTAAACCAACTTAAGTTAACATTACTCTAATTATGTACTGCCAGTTTTATGTTTATAACTCGAGAACCCCTAAACTTTAAGCCCCCTAACTGGGCCTGACCTCAACTACATTATTAACCTTGTTAAAGGTAGATTTCATACTTAATGTAAAAATCGCGTTTTGAATGCAGCTATTGTTTACATTGCAATGGATTTGCTCAATCCTCAAACAAAACATTTAAGGATTATCGAACCTTTAATTCGGTATCCTAGTGAAGCAGCGTTGCTTTCGAGCGAGCAAATAGAAGCTATTTAATTTTTTTGTTTGATTTCATATTGATTTTATATTGATTTTATTTTGTTTTAATTTTTTTTTTGGTTTAAAACATAACTTTGAATTATCAATTTTTATGCCTTTGATGTGTGCCACTAAAATTATATTTGTCCAAAAGTAATGGCGATAATGTAATTTTACACCATCATCTCTAGAACATAAAACTTTATATGAAGGTAAGGTCTGGTGTCTTCGGCGTTTTCACAAAGACCAAATGGACAATCGACCCCGCCATCACACGACGTTACAGTTACACTCACCAAACTCTCGCTTAGTTTTGTTCATTTTGTCCAGTAAAGTGTCATTTTCCGCTGTTGGAAATATTAAATATACTATGTATTTAGTTATGACCTTTGATGCCCCACTTTTCAGAATGGCTTTAGAACCACTTGTAATTTTGATGTTACATGTAATTACTGAATCCAAACAATACAACTGTGAAATTCATGGCATTTAAAATGACATCATAAAGAATTAAATCCTTCAAACCAGTCAAACTAGTCAAAATCTACATGAAAACGACACGGGCTGCTGGCGATGTAAATTTCTTATAAATTCATCAGAGTGATTACAATTTACTTCATAAATGCATTCATCTTACTCCTAGAAAATTCCAGACACACGGCTGCATTTTAATGATCAGGAGCGAAATTCTTAAAGTTTTAATGTTGCACAACTTCCACATTTAATTTTTAATGTAAATTTCCTCTTAAATCGAGATATACTCTAATACGATTACACGTACAGAAATCTAAAAAACGAGCTTCAAAAATCAAGCTTTTATGTTCCACTCAAAAACCAGACATCCCGAAAGAGAATTTTTCATTAAAATCATTTCTAATTCATAAAAATTCGCTAAAAAATCATATTTTAATTACATTCGCATAAACAAATGCGCCATTTTAATGCAGCGTCTTATTACGAGTCAACATCAAAAAACCTGAGACGCTTAATGATGATTACGAAAACAATTATTTAACGGCAAAATAATACACAAAATATTTATTTAATAGAAATTTCTTTTTAATTTTTTTATGTTGACTTGTATTATTATTATTTTTCACCTTTACCACCTTAAAAAAAAAGCAAAAAAACTTTTCAAACACCTCGCCAAACACCTTTTGCAAGACAGAAACACTCGCAGTCAATTGCCTCTATAATTTACTTTTAATATCAGCAATATAACTGCGCAATAATTACCACTTTCCCAGCCTGTTTAAAACTGACTAGTAATCCTTCACAATGAGTGACTGCTTTATCTATTGATTTTTTTGTTTCCTTAATAAATAAGCAAACAAAAACAAAAAAAAAGAAACATAAAAAAAAAAACAATGCATGAATGGATGTTGAAATGCCTATATTTTGATGATTTTTCCATTCCCCATCATGACAAAGTGGATGACTCCACCACGCAAGAAATCCATTAATTTTTGGCTCGGCCTCTCTCATGTCCCTTAAGAGAATAAATTTTATTTCCTAGCAATAACAGCAACTCGGCACAAGAAAAAGGAGAAAAAAAAAGTGCTCACGTTAATATAGGTTGTATGAACTTCCTGAAAAGTAGACCCAAAACTTTGAAATCATCGTTTCCCCATTTATGGCATTTTCAGCAAACTCCTGAAACGTGACAATCAAGTTGTTTATGATTTTTATTTTCCTGCCTCGAAAAAAGCTGATAAAACTCACAATGCGGTCGCGTGTAAATCCGCACAAAACGTTAAAAATTACTTAAGCTAATTTACATTATTATGTAAAGTAATGTAATTAAAATTGACTTCAATACAAACAACAAGTTTTAGTGGTTTCTACGTTAATTTATCACCGACTAATTTCATGTTTGCATTAGTCCAAGCAAAATAAATCAATTTTTAAAAAAATAAAAAAACTCCAATAACACGTCACACTCCATTTTAACTAGATTGTTTGTACGCAGCAGCCATTAAGTAAGCTTGGCTTGAGCCAATAGACTTAAAAGCTCAAAGCTTCGTCACAATTTCCATGCTCAAGATTGATTAATCCATCCGCCATCAATTTTGATTTCGCCTCAATTTATATTTTTAATTGACTCGTGAAGTGCCGGCCACTCCCATGTAGCAATTCGCATTGTTATCTCGACCTCAAGTGAGCATGCTCAATAAAACAACGACAGTTACGAGCTGGAGTTTTTGAGACTCCGACCATTAAGTTTGCAACTCGCAACTGGCAATGGCCAAGCTTTTTACTCGAGCGTGCTATCTCATCTTCTACAAGTTGAAGACCCAATTGGCCTCAACCATCAATGATAGTAAAGTCGTAAATGGTCTTGGTATTCCCTTCTCCAGACCACGGATGATGGACCAGTCAGCAGTTTATTGGCATAAGTTCTAACTCTTCTGTCCGTTCGTTCGTTTGCCGTGTGATTTGCAACCACCGCAGCGAAAGCGATTGTGTAATGTTCACGAATTCATAGCAAAAAGCACACACACACACAACACGTTGTTTTTACTCAAAACCAAAGCAACAACTAAATATTTTATTCTATACTTTTTAGAGAAAAGCAATGAAAAATTGAGCACATCAAAATTCATCCTTCGTGAGTTTTCGGACATCACTTTTCCTTATAAATAGTTGGTTCTTATAACCGGTGAGTTCCAAATTAAAACCCTATCTGATTGGCTAAGCCATTTTAATGACATTACAGTGCTCTTACGATAATAAAACTACTATGACCCATCCATCTATGTATACCAATACAATAGATGTTTTTATATTTATATTTATATTTTATATTTATCTGTGTTTATAAAATACATTTTCCTTATGCTTGTAGTCTATCCTTATTCTTATGAGGCCATAACGTCATAAGGATGAACATTTATAAAGAAAACGTCATGTCCGCAAACTCACTATTGTCTCACTCCACAGTCATCACTTAACAGCTTAGTCACTTTGTTTCTATATCGTATGATTCACGCTTAAGCTTATCAAATAGCAAAAACAAAATAACAATAATTAAGAGCGCTCATATTTTGAAGTTCACAAATGTTAGATAGCATTACCATGCCATAAATTTTAGTAAAATGTGTTCCCACCGTGTGAGTGAGTAGTTTTTACAGCATTCTGCATTAATGAATGTGGTGTGCAAAGTAATAAAACGCGTTTTATATGAATTCACTCTCGAGGGAAGGACCGGTTGGCACTAGTAACACAGTTAAGATTTCCTACCTACATGCTAAGTCCGCACAATGCGAAACCCTTTGTTTGATTTTCGCAAAAACCGCGCAGTATCGAAACAAAAAATTCTTACCACGCATTCTAAAAGCAACATATACACATACATACATAATATAAACTAGGTTTGTTGTGTAAATAAACGGAATAAATGACTGTTTCTGAATATACGCGCTTGCTAAATAATATTAGCAAATCAAGCATCCATTTTTAAGAATAGCTGTAAGAAAGATAACATGACGTGACGCAGTTTATTCTCGTTTGGTACGTTGGCGTTAGTAACGGTGTGACGCAACCGGAAGTTGAAACATTCGGTCAAGTTAAATAAAAGTCTCTAAAAATAAAAATCCAAGCAAATTAGATGGTAAGCCTACAGAAATCAAATTATTTACGAGTTTTGCAATCTTCAGGCAACAATATGTACGTATTTACATATTTACAATTTACAAACTTTTAAACCTTGGGGCTGGCTCAACCTATCGACGAGTGCAACGCTTTTCTTTAAGTTTTGTTACGCCCTAAGACCAGTAGACCCAGTTGCATACAATAAATCAATAAAAAAAATCGGTTGAGTATTTCAAATGTCTTGAATTTCTCTCCATTTCTCTCTATATACTTAAAATAAAGCACCGGCAGAGCGATTTTGTTAATTGTATGTTAGTTCAACATTACACTCTTAATGACAACAAAGGTCACCACTTGTTGACACGTGCACTAAAGTCCCAGCTCTGAAATTACAGCATGTTACTAATTCTCAAATCTCAATGCGTTATGAAATTAATGGAATAGAATAATCCCAACGACTTCCAGTTGCACTTGCTCAAGTGAAATTGTTTTAATTTTTAAATGCTGCATTTTTTTGTAGATAATTAAATAAAATTGCATTGTAGAAGTAGCAAAATCGACAGTGTCTAATATAACGTTTCAGCTTAATCCTCGATTTCCAGCACTACCCAAGTGATTTCTCTGTAAATTGTCAACGAGTGGTGGTTGGTGCAAATGATGTGTACAGTTGAAGCGTAATTTGGCGTAAATGATTTCCCGACTTGAGTAATTTTTGTAACGCTTGGTCAAATTGTTCCTAAGTTAAAGTTCTTTTAAGTGAAAATAATGTCGAAATACGCCACAAATTAAAAGGCGGCGAGGCGAGGTCACCTCGATGCAATTTTTCCGTTTTATTCCATAGAAAAAAAAATTGAAAAATAAAATAAAAATAAAAATTCATTTTTACGTACGATTTACATTTATCCACACTGGCCCATCTAATCAGCCGCTAAGCATAGAGTACGGCTTTATTGCAACACTACAGTGCACAACTCCGGCTTGCACACTAGGCATGAATGTTATGCTGCAGCAG
The DNA here is from genome assembly GCA_034683725.1 of Strigamia crassipes. Taxonomy (NCBI): domain Eukaryota; kingdom Metazoa; phylum Arthropoda; class Chilopoda; order Geophilomorpha; family Linotaeniidae; genus Strigamia; species Strigamia crassipes. Next base: position 29,944 of record JAQFXT010000431.1, read on the forward strand.
TTAAACACTCTTGCATTTTCCCAAGCCACAGAGTAATAATACAGACTCGGCTGCTATTTAGAATCTGTTGTTAGTTAAACCACCCATTTTGTTTCTGGATGGCCACGAGTCTTAAGATGACAAGCTAAATTAATGGGACAAAGGAAATAAAACTCTGACCTCACAACTGCGTGAAAAGAATAACCAAATTTTAAATACGTAAAAAAGTTTTAAATTATAAGAGGTGGGGCCTCAAGATTAGTTATGAAATGCGATTTATTGGTACCCATTAGACGAAAATCAGCTAAACATCTAGCGAGATGTTTCAGACGTTCCACGTAAATAACTGAGTTGCTTAATTTTAATTAAATTTTGATAAAAAAATCGTATCTAGGATGTGCAAATACTAAGTAACAGTTCCAAAAGTAACAATTTTTGAACATAAAAATTAAAAGTAGGAACGGGTCGTTCGAATCGTCGAATCACTCGAATCTTGAGGGATTCGAAAAATTCAAAAACTCGAATCTTTTTTGTATTTTTGAAATTCGAATCTTTCGAATCCTAAGTTGTTTTGGGACGGTACACACAACACTGTACACGGAACGTTCCTCTGAATTATTATTCAGAAGAATGAATAAAAAATTTTCTTGTTTTGGTTCAAGCTCACCTGTAGAGTGAGGACTTTTAGCTGTGTCCACTAGATGGTGCAAAAACTCGATGATTATTTGTGACAACTTGACATTTTTATGCTGTCACAGCTCCACGTAAACTCAAAAGCATTTAGATCATTCTGTGTCATCATTTACATGCCAAGTTGGCATAAATAACCAACGAGGTTTTGCACCATCTAGTGGGCACAGCTAAAAGTGCTCGTTCTGCAGGTGAGCTTGAACCAAAACACAGACAATTTTTCTGACCATGGCTGCACAGCGTACTGAGAACGTATACGAAATCGAATGTAATACGTACTCGCCAAGAGCGTAAACAAAAAACAAGTTTTCAATGGCAGTTTTCAATTCGTGTTTGGCTCGTCAGGCCTATTCCACGCGTCTTTATTCCGCGCTTTTCGGGTTCTTATTCCGCGTGGTCCCAATTCCGCGCGGTAGTTAATTTAATAAAATTTTTAAAAAGAATTGGGTCCCATTTCTGCGCCGGTCTTTAGCGCGACAATAGGGTATGCGGTCCCAATTGCGCGCCGACCTGTATTGCGATCCCAATTCCCAATTCCGCGCCGACCGGTATTGCAATCCCAATTCTACGCCAGTCGGTATTGCGGTCCCAATTCCGCGCCGCATGAACGTCGTTTCGACATTACCGTGTGAACGAAAACGAAAACAGTTGACAATGGTTTTTCACCGTTATTTTAGTGGTTTTAAGCTGCGCGCATCGTCAGACTCGTCACGCCGAAAACAGTTGACATATTCCAAGTGGCTATTTCTACACGATTTCGATGTCCTTCTATAAATCGGTAATAGGTTTTAATTAAAAAAAAAAAAAATTCCAATTCATATTTTCAATTACAATGCTCTGAGTTTTGAATGCGCATGCTATTTCTACACGAAATCGTGTACAAATAGTCCACGTGCTATTTCTACACAAAATTGGTGGCATTCTATAGTGGCATAGAAATAGTCCACGTGTAGAAATAGCATCGGCCATAAAAATTATGTGGTTCCACATGTGTTTACAATTCTTTTTTCATGTTTTCATCAAATTTAGCAAAATTGCCTCATTTATAAATTCAATAAAATAATTTTGTGATCAATTTTCAATTTGGTAAATTTGCCAAAATTTGCCAAAATTGGAAATTATGTGGCGCGGAATGGAAACCAGAATAATAAATTAAATAAATTATATTTAAAACAAATAAACGGCGAATAGGGACTGTCGAGAATTTATTTTAAATGGGCGCGGAATCGGGGGCGCGGAAATGGGACCCGCGGAATCGGGACGCGTGGTTGAGGGACGCGCGGAATAGGTAGTGGCCCGTGTTTTGACCGAAAACCACCAATTTGACTCAATTTTCTCAAAAAATCAGAAAAAAACCTACAGTCAAAGCTAATTTAAAAATACAAACACGTGTTTCAAAATATTTTAAACACAAGTTAAACAGTTAAACGCAATAAAAACACCATTTTTTATATTTAACTTAAACTTGATAAATCGTTAAAAAAAATTCAAGTCCTAGTTTGGATTTAAATCGAAACACGAACTGAAAACCGCCAATGTGGCTTGTATTTAGTTTGTTTGCTTTTTAAGATTTTTCAAGTTTAAGTTAAAATGTAAAGCACCGTGTACCAGTACGGCAGTACTATTTGGATGGCAACGGCCCAACACTGATCCTACCTTGTAAGCCTGAGTGTCACATTGTTTTTAGCGCAGAATCTTCCAAAACTTTCTTAAAAATATTCAAGTCAAGAAAATTTTCTTGAATTTCGTAATCTCAGCATCCGAAGATCTCAGCATCCGTTTCATCATCATAACAACAATAGGGTTCCGTAGATAATTTTATCACAAAAAAGTACCGCGACGTACCGAAGTTTGCAGACCACTGGGCTAGATTAATTTAAAGAAACGATAATTCGATTTTGAGCCCACAAAAGCCTTTTGAGTTGAGTGGTCAATCCAGAATGTCTAAATCTACTTATTGCTACCGTAAGTTATTTATACAAAGAATATGTCTCAGACCAAGGATCCGCAACTGGTGGACAGGGTCACATCGACATTGAAAACGATGTGACTCGATAGAAGCGTTAATTTCCACACTTTACTATTTTTTCTCTTTAATTCCGTGCATAGCGGCAAAGAAAGGCAACAAAGATGTCCTTGGTCGCGTAGATCACACACCGTATCTTTCCACTTTAAACACTTCATTCAAATTACTTTTGTGTTCACTATCGTGCTGCTAAAATCACCACTAATAGAGTACACAGTGTAACAATTAGAGCTGATAAATGTTTATAGTCGCTTGGGATGTTACCACACATGTTCCGCTCATGTTGTTGAATTACTCGACCTGGATCCCACAATTTCCAACCATGACATACTTTAACTGACGCCTTTCAACACTCTTCTAAACCAGAAACATCTTATCTTTACAACAACAACTCATCTCAAATTTTCTCAACTTTATAATCTCAATTTTTTTTCCAGTCAAATAATAAAAAAAAAATAAAAAAAATAAAAATACACCTACATTTGTTGTATCTTCCTTTTTGTGCGCAAGTAGAAAGTAATCTGTTAAAACTCGTGTCACATTATTTCTTCGATGCACTTGGGTGAAGAGCGCTTCAAGTAGGCAAACCAATTTGTCTTTCCTTAGTCGCAATAGCACTCAATGACGGTGATTTCCTGTAATAATTTAATTACGTTAAAGCCTGTGAATCTAAATATACTTCAAATTTAATTTAATAAATTTGTACAAAGTAGACACACTCAAAGTAATTTAGAGTAGACAGCATTTTAAACAACACATTTAAATTGCTCGTCTCGAAAAGCCGATTTACCAAATATCTCCATTGATGCACTTGCGATTATTAAACTATAGTATTTAAAAATACATTTTAGTATTATGAAATTCATTTCATAATATATTTTACAAGATATATTATCCTTTAAAAACCAATAACATGCAAAAATGTATTACAAAATGCATTTCAGGAAAATGCTATGGGAATTGTGCACGCGTGCGCTATTTGCAAAAATTTATTTTCCCCGCGTGCAATTGGAGGTCCGCGGACAATAGTCTATTTTCGGTAACAGTGCGCATGCACGCAACATTTAAAATGTAAACAACAACACGTTAAACAAGTTAAACATGACTTTATGAATGCGCCTAGATATAAAATATGGAATGTAACGGTTGTGCACGTTGCATTTTATTTTTATAACTCAAGACGGTTTTTTATGTGGCGTTAAATTATTAATCTAAAATTAATACTGGCAAAATGCTAATAATGCAAAATGTAGTCGGTCTAATGCAAAGTGAAAATGGGGTGTTCATTAGAAATGTAATTGAATAATAAATAACTTGCTCAATCAAACTTGCGCAAATAGGGAAAACGCGCCCACACGAATTAATCTGCAAATTACATTCCTTCTCTAAAGTCCATAAAAATTTTTAAGCTGATTAAGTTTTTCCAAGTTGCATCCCCTTAACTTTTAGCAGATATCCTTCTGTGGGGAAATATTTTACACATTACCTGCACTAGCTGGGAATTCTTCCACTCCACAAATTGCTGATCTAGCAGAAAGTGAGTGTGCTTTGTGTGCTTAAACAGATAACGCACAGCTGCGGGCAGCACTTGATCAATGATTCAGAAGTAGTCGTCATTGTAGATTTAGTTAAGACAAAACTACAAACCTGGCCACTAGATTAGGCCTACTCTGTATTTAATAAGCATCTAAATCGACTTTCAAACGTCAAAAATAGTAGTCGGAGTGATCGGCCTCATGGCTGCTTTCAATTCCTTTACCATTTTAACCACTTTCGATTCATTCCTTTTGAAACGCAGGAATCGTACAGAAAATTTACTTTTCTCTCTTTTTTTTTTATACCTTTGTTTGCTTTCCTTCCGAATATCATCGCACGAGTTTCAATTCATCACATCATCAGATCAAAGATCGTTTTACCGAAAATTTGTTTGCAAGTTAGTTTAGTCATTCACGTACACAAATGATTTATTTCTATTATAATTTTAGGTATTTCCATTTGTTGTTAGATCAAAAACGGTAGATGAAACCGTATACTTACCGAAATGTATACATACCGGATACCCGTGCTCTAATTGCGCAGATCGCCTTTCCGGCCACGCAGTAATGGATACCGCGTTCAATTAGAGCATATGTGTGGAAGGAAACAAAACTGACTGGCAATTACGTTTTTAACTTCAAATAACTTAAAACTTACTACCAGTTTGGTCCGGCTTCGCCCGGGATTCGAAAACGTATAATAAATCATTTAGTTATTTATTTAATTTTTGGTAGTAAATAATATTCCTCGTTTTCCCGTCGTTTGCAAGCACATATAAATTAGACTTTGACCGATACCCATATTTTTGTGTCCTAGGTTGTCCTAGATATTGTATTAGAAATATTAGAAAATTTGGGCCGTGCATAGGAGGACACGCACAAATACGTACATACACACAAACTTTGAGAAATATAGTTATAGATAATTCGTTTTTATAAGTTACATTCTGAACGTATACTAAACGTAATCAACGCATTATAACTTACATCTATCAAGTTGTAAGTTATTTGAAGTTAAAAAACCGTAATCGCCAAACCTCTATTGGAGGTTTACCGCGTAAACCCAAAAAAAGAATCTACACTACGAATGGTAGCATCGTAAAATATGACAGTAGGGAATGTGGACATGAAAACATGAAATGGAATGGACACTCCAAAAATGATTTGTGATTGGCAGAAAATTATTTTTTTTTTTTAAAGTTAAATAAGTGGAAAATTTAATCAATTAATACATCGATAGCTACTTCAAACACGAATGGCACGTTAGGCATACTAAAATAAAAATAAAACTTTACACAACATTAAACATTCCAATAATTATTTAAACAGAATTAGCACAGCCAGATAAATAAAATGTGCAAATATGCAAACTTTGAATACCCCTTCAAACATTCATTTAATTCGTGTTGTTTCATCACACAGTACTCTTCAAATTCACGTTAAAAACGCATCACTTTAACATCCATTCAAGCGCTGCAGGTAGTAAAAAAGCTGCAATCAAAATATAAATCCAAAAACTGATAGCTTAATACGAATTTTAAAAACTCTAAATTCACGACCCATTTTAAAAATTCAAAACATTCGAATAAAAAAGTTATATCCAGTTGCTCAAGTCGACCTATTATGAGCGAAAACTTAGAAGAAAAGCCAGAGCGAGGAGAGCAAGCAAGGATATAGATAACTTGAAGGAATGCTGAAGCAATGTCTATAGCATTCATAGCGAAGCAATCTCCATACATCAGGTCTTTTATCAGACGAAGGAACCTTTGTGTTTAGCAGGGATGGAACACATGAGAATTGACGCTGCCGGCAAATCATGCACGGTTGGCATGCACTATTATACTTGCGCATTATATTTGAGCAAGTCTTTGTTATATTATACAACATCCCTCAGGTTACACGTAGATGCGGCAAAGAGATTGCAGCCAATATGCGCTTCCAATTCGCCAGATTGGTTAAGGGTAAAGTAAACCGCAAGAAAACTGGTGACATTTGACCTCCATGTGAAGAAAGATCACTCAAAGCACCTGTTTTATGCGTTGACCTGTGGCTCCCAGCGGAATATCGATCTCTGGGTATTTGTACAGTGTTTCTTTTGCTACATGATTGGTACGCGAAACTTTTTCTATTTTTTTTTTTTTTGCATTTGTCGCACGTATACCTGTCGAATTATGTACGCAAACTTTATTTTTACTTCATTTTGTGGCACGTGATAACTCAGATTGAAGTGCGCGAGATAAAAATAAAAATAAATTACAATTTAATGCCTGAGGTGTGCACTGTTTTGCATAATAAATATTCACCTAATATCAATCATGGTGCAGCTATCGGTTTTAATGCGTTATTTGCAATACAAATTTTAAATTCATTTCCAAACTTATTTCCAATCGAGTTCGAGATAAATATCATGGAGATTGGAAATTACGCTAAACTGTGAACTTTGTAATAACTTGCGTGATGTACATGTTTTTACTGTCTGAAATTTACCAATGCGTCATTTCGAGAGAAATCGTGCGGACTCTCAAACAACTGCATGTTTTCAATGCACCATCAGAGCCAGAAAGAATTTCTCAAGGTGATTCTGCTTTCAAAGAAAATGTGTACGTGTACAAGCCGTAACGGGAATCTAACACGCACGGGTTCGATGCTGGAAATACGCTATGTCCACAGAATTCGTCACTGAACACGCGATTTTATGGCACCTGTCACTCAGTAAAGCCCACGAGTGGGGACAGCAAACAATAGGGAGTTTCGAAAGTGACACGCTGAAGTGATTATTACAATTGTGACGATTATATGGCACTGAAACAATTATCATTTGACTTGTGCGGAACAGGGTACTGTACAAACATCTAGCAATTGACAGTACTACACATCATTCTCGCTGTCGCACAAATGCGCAGTGTGTATCATCGTCTAAAATTTAAATACAAATTTATTTTCAAAATTAATTTAGAAAATTATTTTGAATACAAGTCATGTAACATGCAGTATAATTACTTAGACCTTGGGTGAGTCCTCAATAATGCAGTGATTGTGATTATTGGAACAATCACTTGAGCTCCTTCAGCGGCTCTTTATTGAAACTCGTTAATGATACTCCTTATTGATGGACCAACAAGAGCCACGGATGAACCTTGTCGAGTCATCTTCGTATTTATTGTCTCAAATGTTATTACAACTCGGATATTGTTCCATAATTTCATCTCCATCCGACACTTTTAATAAGACAAGCACTTTCAGTCTTCCACAAAGCTCAAAATTAAATAATTTGCTAGAACCGTCGTGTTAAAGAGTGTTGAGTAACTATTTTCCTAGGTGGAAGTTTACAAGTTACACTGGCGATAAAAGAAAAATGAAAACCACAAATAGCCTCTTGCTACCGATTAGTTGCTTAGCAACTGCACATGCAAACACGCGTTCTTCCATGTACAAATAAAACGCAGCAACTTTTAACCTACAGGTTTAAAAAAGAAAAATAACCAACGGAGAGTAAATCTGAAGCGTGATGATAACACTTGCGTTTATTTCATTTAAATCATTCATTTCCGAACGTATCTTCAACCTATACAGTACTCTGTTTAAAAAAACTTATGACAAACTCCCATTGGTTATTGACCTGTCCGAAACCATTACGTAATCGTTGCAAATGCACAATTAAAAAGTAGTGCAAAAATGCACCTATTCGTCACAAGAGGACAGGTGCGTATCCAGGATTTTTCAAGGAGGGATAGCTGAATTTTTTTATCCTAAATCGTACTGTATCTACAGAACTGTATGTCTGGTTCATCTTGCTCAGACAATTTAAAAAAGCTGCGTACTGTATTTCCTCAGGTTGTGTACGGTTGCACAATAAGCAAAATCAAAATTTGGCTTTTTTTGAATTTTTTTTATCAGATTGTAATTTTTTTTGCCAAGAAGGGGGTAGCTGGCACCTCTAAGCTACCCCCTAAATACGAGCCTGCAAGAAGATGCTGATCAACAACAGCGCCAATAGAGACTACCGTATTTCTTCGATTACAAGTCGCCCTCGATTACAAGTCGCCCTCGATTACAAGTCGCCCTCGATTACAAGTCGCCCTCGATTACA